>UESW01004202.1:182977-406302 GCA_900491605.1 Calamus simplicifolius
AAAACCGGCACGCTCTAAGGCCTTCAACCCAAACACAGTCATTGTAGCATCCTTGGCCTTTGTCCTAGAAGAAATGCCTGAGCTCTCAACCTTGAAAGAAACCTCCTTAAGGCCTCTGACTCTCCTCCGGCGTGCCGAATTCATCTGAGCAGTCCAACCTTCTGCTACCGTCCCCAGGGTAGAGGCACCAGTAGAAGAGGATGGATGAGGAACAGAGTTAACTGGGCTCACCTCCGGCTGAACCATCCTACTACCTTCTGATTGAGACCCCTTCAACACCTTTCGTTGCCGGACCGCCGACATCCACGCACCGAAGAGGAGAGCCTCCGATGACAAATCAAAGCATGCCTGGCCGGAGAGAAGCAGTTGCCGGAGAGGTGAAGCGAGCCACAGCGCGGACATATTCCTTCCAACTGCTCATAGACGAACGATTGCCAAAATGGGCCATTCGCCCCCCTCACACGAGAGCCCGACCGGAGAGGAGAACGGAGCTCAACTCTGGCACATACACGAGCATATCCTCCCATGTTCATCGCCACAGTAGCCAAGTCAGCATAGATAAACTGACCCGCCGACGAGATGACTTCTTTGAGAAACTCCTCCCTCCAATATTCAATCGGGAGGTTGGGCATTCTGATCCACAGCAACGTAGTAGTGATGGCATCCGCCGCAGGGACGAAGTCTGGTTTCCAAGCTTCCGCCGCTGCTGGCTAACCATTGATAACCCAAGGTCTCTGCAACACTAAATCCCGGGCTTTAGCATCCGCAAAACGGAAGATATAGCTTCGAAATGCCAGGCTTATGGGGAAGATCTCACCGGAGATTCCTCCTCGCCGGAACTCCCGGATGAAAGCTTCAACTGAAACCCATCGGTGGAACGTCCTCATCAAGACTGCCCGCTGCTGCCATTCCAAGGACTCAGCTGCCAGCTCCTCCACTGGCACTTGGACTACGTCGGGGAAGTGGGCCTCCAACAACGCCACTTCAGCCAGCGACGGAGAAGAAGATATCCACTGGAAGCTAGCGTTCGTTGCCTGGTTCCCAAAGGTCCGGCCTTCAGATACTCCATCCGAAGCCATGGGACAAAAAGGGAAACAGGGAGACCCTGACCAGAACACAAGAACAGCAGGATCGGAAAGACATGCCGGAGATCAGTCGGAAAAAGATCGAAGCACTAATCTTAAAGTAGGACTTAGGAGAGAAACAGGGACTTAGAACAGCGTCCGGCTCCCTTTACGGCAACGACCTCTTCTCCTTTCTTATCGTTTAAAGATAGAGAGAAAGCTGAGAAAGTTGGGCAAGTCATATAAAGCAAAAGTTGAAAGGAAGTACAACCACAGGAAGCCAAATCGCCTTCAATCAAAAGAAATAGAATTAGAAAAATGCAACGATCCTATATTGAACTGATGTAACGGTCAGATATATTATAGGAAATGGACTTAGGTATGATTTAGTAAGCAGCATAATTTAGCAATATAATCGAGTTAGATCTTGTGATTTAAAAGACTAAGCAATCCATAATACAGATCAAAACCATATGATCTTATTTGATCTTGATCTAAAGTGACATCCAAATTAGTTAAGAGTATTTTAGCCTGGATTGTAAGGTATGGATTGTTAATCATATGATTTTAACAACTGATGGGGCCAGTTGACCCCATGAAAAATAAAAATTTTTGGACGGCTCCATAACTGACGGCTCCAAGGCCGACACCTCCAAGACCGACGGCCCCAAAGGCCGACACCTCCAAGGCCGACGGCTCCATGACCGACGGCTCCAAGACTGATGCAGGGCGATATTCAAAACGCCTGCAACTCAAGAACGATCTAATCTACGAGAAAAGAATTCGTCCAGGTTTGGTTCGAATCTTGACAAGAAAATGGGAAAATTCGAATTTGATCACTCACAATCCGAAGTTTAAAGGAAGATCAATTGAATTTTCAATTTAATTGTTTTGAATCAGAAAAAAAAGAAAACATTGATCTGAATTCAAGAAAATAGCATCTAATTTTCATCATCCATCTTTCTTCTCTCCCCTTCTCCAGCCCCCCAAAACCAAGCCTAAATAAAAGAGATAAAACCCTAATATCATAAGTTTAGTTAAAATTACAACTATGCCCTTAAAAACGAAATAGGCCAAAACTCCTATCAGGCGAGCCCGGATGGCCAAAATCCATAGCAGCTCATCGCCCAAGGTGATGACTTTGAATCAGTAGTCCATTTCCATGTGACCAGCCAAGTTTGGGCCCAGTCCGACACAGTAGCTGACCGGATTCGATTGACCCAAAGTGTCAAAACGAAGTCGGGTCAATTCCGTACACTCGGCCCAAACATGGAATTTCAAGCCCGTTTGTTCTGCAACCTCTTGGACCTTCGTAGACTACCTGGCGTGGGCTTCCCTGACGTGGCCTGCTGACTCTGGGTTGCTGGAATAGGAACATCCAAGGACTGGTTCGACTGACCCGAACTCTGGTCCGAACGGATGTCCTCATCAAAGACCGATAGCCCCAAAGGCCGACACCTCCAAGGCCGACGGCTCCATGACCGATGGCTCCAAGGCCGACAGCTCCAAGGCCGATGGCTCCATGACTGACGGCTCCAAGGCCGACACCTCCAAGGCCGACGGCTCCATGACCGACGGCTCTAAGGCCGACGGCCCCAAAGGCCGACACCTCCAAGACCGACGGCCCCAAAGGCTTACACCTTCAAGACCGACGGCCCCAAAGGCTGACGACTCCATGACTGACGGCTCCAAGGCCGACGGCCCCAAAGGCCGACACCTCCAAGACCGACGGTCCCAAAGGCCGACACCTCCAAGGTCGGCATCTCCAAGCTAGGCGGCCCCGGCACCTCCTAGTCGCCCCGACACTCTCATCCCGGCTGGCCTCGCCTGATCCAAGTCGGCCCCAGCACTCTCATCCCAGCCGGCCCCGCCTGATCCAAGTTGGCCCCGGCACTCTTATCCCAGCCGGCCCCGCCTGATCCAAGTCGGCCTCGGCACTCTCATCCCGACCGGCCCCGCCTGATCCAAGTCGGCCCCGACACTTTCATCCCGGTTGGCCCCGCCTGATCCAAGTCGGCCCCGGCACTCTCATCCCGGCCGGCCCCGCTTGATCCAAGTCGGCCCCGACACTCTCATCCCAGTCGGCCCCACCTGATCCAAGTCGGCCCCGGCGCTTCCATCCCAGCTGGCCCCGCCTGATCCAAGTCGGCCCCGGCGCTTCCATCCCGGCCGGCCCCGCCTGATCCAAGTCGGCCTCGGCACTCTCATCCTGGCCGGCTCCGCCTGATCCAAGTCGGCCTCGGCACCTTCCTAGCCGGCTCCGGCGTGTCCAAGCTAGCCGGCTCCGGCACCTCCCAGCCGACCCCGGCATCTTTCCAAGCGGCCCAGCATCTTCCTAGCCGGTCCCCTACTTCTCCAAGCGAGTCAGCCCCGACACTTCCCTGGTCGGCCCGACTCGGCCCCGGCATCTCCAGTTCTACCGAGTCGGCCAAGGCCATCCCCGGCCAGCCCGACTCGGCCCCATTGTCTCCAGTTCCGCCGAGTCGGCCAAGGCCATCCCCGGCCGGCCCGACTCGGCCTCGGCGTCTCCAGTTCCGTCGAGTCGGCCAAGGCCATCCCCGGCCAACCCGACTCGGCTCCGACGCCTCCAAGTCCGTCGATTCGGCCCCGCCCCGGCACTGCCTTGCCAGCGGGATTGGCCCCAGCCATCTCGGGTCGACCTAGCTCGGCCCTGATAAGTCGGGATTTTCCAGTTCCCGCCAGATCAGCCCCAGCATGGCCCTATCAGTTCAGGGCGCCACCTCTCTGACGTGCGCCGCCTGACAGCGCCAGATCCAGCAACCCGCTGGCAACACTGGTGATGGGACAGGACCCACCTACCCAACAACTGATGGGACGTAGCCCACTAACCAGCCCAGATTCATGCAAGGGCTCAGCAGACATTCTGACTTCACGCAATCCCATGTGATCATGCTAGGGTCAACCCCTATAAAAAGGTGAATCTACCCAGTAAACAGGTATGCACGATAATCCCCAAAATCGCTGCCTTAGCATCCAGGAAGGAATCCCTCCTCCCTGAGACCTCCTTTCTCATACTAAAAAGGGCTCACTCGAGCCCCTCTTCAGCTGTGACGTCAGTTGCTAACTTGGGCATCGGAGGGTCCCACCGGAGAACCCCCTCCGGTCCTGGGACTTTTCTGCAGGTAACTTGGTGAAGAAGCGCCTAGAGAAGCATTCCGTTCCCGACGTCCAGGATAGGTGATTGAGCGTCATCAGATTGGCGCGCCAGGAAGGGGGGACGCGCTGAAGGAAAGAAAGCTATGTCTCTTTGAGCTATAAGCCTCCGTCCCCTCTAAGATTGCTATGATGGTGATGCGTATGCCAGAGTTTCTTACCAATCGTGCTGGGGGGCATCCACATCGCACTAGGCAGCGAAAGGCCACCCCCTCTGCTCCTTCACCACCAACTTCAGCTGCTCTGATTAACTAGCTGGCCATCCTCAATCGGCCAGAGCAAGCCGAGAGGTATTGTTGCAATTAATGCAAGGAGGAAGATGAGGATAAAAGGCTTTGACTGCTGCTCTTAAGCTTCAGCACCGAAGGCAACCAATCTCTTCAAAGAAAAAGCTAGGCAAAGAGCCCTTCCGGCAACTCCTCCGACCTTTTTACTCTTAGCAACGCCCTCGATGGACTCTCCCAGCCATTCATCTTCAATGACCACCGACTATCGAGGCTTTCCTCAACGGACTCCAGCCTTGTCCCAGTTTCCAGCTTCTTCTCGGCCACAGGCATCTCGTCCGGGCCTCCAATGAGAGAGAAGGCCCAAGTAAGGGCAACGACACTTTCAATCCGACTAACATGACTCCCTGGGGGGCAGGTCACCAGCGGACGAAAGTGTTCAAACCCACAAAAGGAAAACATGGGAGCTACAAGAGCTAAGTACATTGTACTTAAGACAATTTTCTTTCATTAATACTTAAAAATGTCATGCAGGGAAGACCTACCTTGCATCAACATCCAAGGCCAACCTCGCTTTGGCGTCAAAAAGCCCTGGGCCAGCCAGGCACAAAGACCGGCTCCGCGTCGGCACCAAAGACCGACTCCGCGTCGGCAATAAAGACTGGCTCCACGTCGGCAACAAAGACCGACTCCGCGTCGGCAATAAAGATCGACTCCGCGTCGGCACCTCAAGACCGGCTCCGTGTCGGCACCCTCAAGCTCAAGACCTGTGGATTCCAATCAACAGAGTTTCCTCGGGGGCAGGTCATCAACTCAGCAGAAGGAGACCAATTTCTTTAAAGAAAAAACTCTCCAAGATCTAATTCTCCGAACCTCGGCTGGGCCGAGTAACTATTCTCCGAACCTCGGCAGGGCCGAGCAATTAATCTCCGAACCTCGGCAGGGCCGAGCAACAATTCTTCGAACCTCGGCATGGCCGAGCAACAATTCTCCGAACCTCGGCAGGGCCGAGCAACAATTCTCCAAACCTTGGCTGGGCCGAGCAACTAATCTCCGAACCTCGGCAGGGTCGAGCAATTAATCTCCAAACCTCGGCATGGCCAAGCAACAATTCTCCGAACCTCGGCAGGGCCGAGCAACAATTCTCCGAACCTCGGCTGGGCCGAGCAACTAATCTCCGAACCTCGGCAGGGCCGAGCAACAATTCTTCGAACCTCGGCAGGGCCGAGCAAATAATCTCCGAACCTCATCAGGGCCGAGCAACAATTCTCCGAACCTTGGCAGGGCCGAGCAACAATTCTCCAAACCTCGACAGGGCCGAGCAACAAAATCTCCGAACCTTGGCAGGGCCAAGCAACTTATCCCCGAACCTAAATGGGACACCACTCGGTCTGGCTAGCATACGGCCCCGAGTCGGTTCAAGTCCCTAACAGCCCGTACCCGCTCGAGTCACTTCCCGGACCAGCACACAAACCCCCCGAGTGGTTAAGACCCTAAAGGCTCTGTACTCGGCGAGTCGCCCCTCGCAGCGGTTCCCACACCCCCGAGGCGGTTCAAAAGGAACCTGACGACTCTCAGCTCTCAGGTCACCCTTCGGGGTTCAAAAGACTTCCAGACTCTGCGTTGGGAAAGGATTACTAGCTGCCCTCAGCTAGCCAAAGAAGGCACGTAGACGTCCATACAAGGCAGCGCAAGAGGAAAGGGGTTTCCCTACCTAGAAGGAATCATGGTTGAAGTTAACATGAAAGAGCAGATGCCAAGGTAAAAGTTCTACACTCCTTTCGCTTAGCTGATGCGGGGTGCGCAAGCTCAAGGAGTGTGGGGGGCATTTGATGGGCCAGTTAACCCCATGAAAAATAAAAATTTTTGGATGGCTCCATGATCGACGGCTCTAAGGCCGACACCTCCAAGACCGATGGCCCCAAAGGCCGACACCTCCAAGACCGACGGCCCCAAAGGCCGACACCTCCAAGGCCGACGGCTCCAAGACCGACAGCCCCCAGACACCTCCAAGGCCGACGGCTCCATGACCGACGGCTCCAAGGCCGACAACTCCAAGGCCAACGGCTCCATGACCGACGGCTCTAAGGCCGACACCTCCAAGGCCGACGGCCCCAAAGGCCGACACATCCAAGACTAACGGTCCCAAAGGCCGACGGCTCTATGACCGACGGCTCCAAGGCCAACGGCCCCAAAGGCCGACACCTCCAAGACCGACGGCCCCAAAGGCCGACACCTCCAAGGCCAACATCTCCAAGCTAGGCGGCCCCGGCACCTCCCAGTCGGCCCCGAAACTCTCATCCCGGCCGGCCCTGCCTGATCCAAGTCGGCCCCGGCACTCTCATCCCAGCCGGCCCCAACTGATCCAAGTCGGCCCTGGCACTCTCATCCCAGCCCGCCCCGCCTGATCCAAGTCGGCCCCGGCACTCTCATCCCGGCTGGCCCCGCCTGATCCAAGTGGGCTCCGGCGCTTCCATCCTGGTCGGCCCCACCTGATCCAAGTCGGCCCTGGCACTCTCATCCCGGCCAGCCCCGCCTGATCCAAGTCGGCCCCGACACTCTCATCCCGGCCGGCCCCGCCTGATCCAAGTCGGCCCCGACGCTTCCATCCCAGCCGGCCCCGTCTGATCCAAGTTGGCCCCGGCGCTTCCATCCCGGCCGGCCCTGCCTGATCCAAGTCGGCCCTGGCACTCTCATCCCGGCCGGCCCCGCCTGATCCAAGTCGGCCCCGGCACCTTCCTAGCCGGCCCCGGCACCTCCCAGCCGGCCCCGGCATCTTCCCAAGCGGCCCGACATCTTCCTAGCCGGTCCCCTACTTCTCCAAGCGAGTCAGTCCCGACACTTCCCCCGTCGGCCCGACTCGGCCCCGGCGTCTCCAGTTCCACCGAGTCGGCCAAGGCCATCCCCGGCCAGCCCGACTCGGCCCCGTTGTCTCCAGTTCCGCCGAGTCGGCCAAGGCCATCCCCGGTCGGCCCGACTCGGCCCTGGCATCTCCAGTTCCGCCAAGTCGGCCAAGGCCATCCCCGGCCAGCCCGACTCGGCCCCGACGCCTCCAAGTCCGTCGATTCGGCCTCGCCCCGGCACTGGCTTGCCAGCGGGATTGGTCCCAGCCATCTCGGGTCGACCCGGCTCGGCCCTGATAAGTCGGGATTTCCCAGTTCTCGCCAGATCAGCCCCAGCATGGCCCTATCAGTTCAGGGCGCCACCTCTCTGACGCGCGCCGCCTGATAGCGCCAGATCCAACAACCCACTGGCAATGCTGGTGATGGGATAGGACCCACCTACCTAACAACTGATGGGACGTAGCCCACTAACCAGCCCAGATATACGCAAGGGCTCAGCAGACATTCTGACTTCATGCAATCCCACGTGATCATGCCAGGGTCAACCCCTATAAAAAGGTGAATCCACTCAGTAAACAGGTATGCGCGATAATCCTCAAAATCGCTGCCTTAGCGTCCAGGAAGGAATCTCTCCTCCCTGAGACCTCCTTTCTCATACTAAAAAGGGCTCACTCGAGCTTCTCTTCAGCTGTGACCTCAGTTGCTAACTTGGGCATCGGAGGGTCCCACCGGAGAACCTCCTTCGGTCCTGGGACTTTTCTGAGGTAACCTGGTGAAGAAGTGTCTGGAGAAGCATTCCGTTCCCGACGTTCAGGATAGGTAATTGATCAACAATAATGACCCAACTAATATGAGTAAATTATTTGGAAACCGAAATTCGCATACCTCATGGACGTTGTAATATATAATTGGGATCAGACTCTGAGCTTCAAGGGTCATCTTGAACGCTACTAATAAAAATATGACAAGCTTTTTCTTTTCAAGATAGAGAAAAGGAGAATATATCTTTCATGGGGGCCTCCCTAGGCACCCGTCAGAGAGACAAACACCTTTCACCGTTAATTTGATTACTCGGTTTGGTTCTTGTTTCTGACCTCTCCTCTATATTCCAATTTATAGGTCAATATTAGCTCTAGAAAGTTTATCTCTTTTAATATTTTAAATTAAATTTAATAGTATCAAAATAGCCTAAAAGATATTTCCAATAGCTCTAAAAAAATTCACCTCTTTTAATATTTTAAATTAAAGTCATTAGCATCAGAATAACCTAAAAGATATTTCGAGTAGCTCTAAAAAGTTCATTTCTTTTCATGTTTTAAATTAAATTTGATAATAGAATAGCCTAAAAAAAATATTTCGAGTAGCTCTAAAAAGTTTATCTCTTTTAATATTTTAAATTAATTCTGATGATATCAGAATAGCCTAAAAAATGTTTTGAGTAGTTTTAGAAAGTTAACTTCTTTTAATATTTTAAATTAAATTCGATAGTATTGGAATGTGTTAAAAAATATTTCAAGTAGCTCTAGAAAGATTATCTTTTTTAATATTTTAAATTTATCAAAATAGCTTAAAAGATTGTTGGAGTAGCTCTAGAAAGTTTACCTCTTTTAATATTTTAAATTAATTTCAATGGTATCAAAATAGCCTAAAAGATGTTTTAAGTAGCTCTAGAATATTTATTTCTTTTAATATTTTAAATTAATTTTGATGGTATTAAAATAGTCTAAAAGATGTTTCAAATAGCTCTAGAAAGTCCATCTCTTTTAATAATTTAAATTAATTTCAATGATATCAAAATAGCCTTAAAAAATGTATTGAGTAGCTCTAGAAAGCTTATTTTTTAATAATTTAAATTAATTTTAATAATATTAAAATAGCCTAAAAGATGTTTCGAGTAGCTTCATAAAGTTTACCTCTTTTATTATTTTGGATTGAATTCAGCATTATCAAAAAAAATTAAAAATATATTTCAAGTAGCTTTAGAAAGTTCATCCTTCAATACCATCCGAATGGCTAAAAAGATGTTTTGCATAGTTTCAAAAGGTTTAACACTTTTAATATTTTGAGTTAAATATGATCATATACAAAAAGCCAAAAATAATGTTTTAAGAATCATTAGTGGTAAGTGATAACACAATAGGCTAAATGTAATCAAATTGTTGGTATTAATTTTAAGTTGAGCCATGCATAGAAACTCAACCCATTTACTATTGGGTTGAAATGATGAATTGATAATTTATGTTATGAATATAATAAAGGCTTTGTTTATCAATGATATATTAAAATAAATCACGAACATATTCTCACTTGATTCTCTCGTTATGCTTTTTAGACTTTCCCTTAGGAACCATAAATTCTATGGCTATCCTAACAACTCAAGCAAGCCTTGTCTAGTCTATGGCCTACCCTATTATTGCTATTAGTTTATAGTCTTCAGCTAGATTTTAAGGGCTTATTTTTATCCATGACAACTTATCTTGAGGGATGAACCCTAATTTCCTAAACCAAGCCTATTTAAAGTCACATTGACTTCAACTAATTCACACTCGGCGTGATTCCTTACCTAACTTATTTATTTTAATAGGTTTAAGTAGGTTGGGAAGACAAATCCAAAAGTTGCAACCTTAGGAAAAAGGGTTAAAACATTGCTCACTCCAACTACTCATAATTATTTTTAGGCTAAACTATAATATTGGCTCTTGAACTTAGGAAACGGTGTCACTTTAATTCCTGACTTTAAAATGTTGCAAAAATGATCTTAAACTTTTCTTTTGTTTCACTTTGATCCCTACTATTAAACAAGAAAAACGCTATTTGATTTATCCCATGTGGCAGTACACATGGTATTCATATGGTAAAATCAAATTTAAAACTTATGATCAACCTATTAACCCATTAATCCAATATTTAATAATCCTTAAAAAAAACCAACCTCCTTTCCCCCATTCTGCCTTCCGCTGCGACCTCCTTTGTCCACCCCCCTTTCTCGTCTCTCATTTGCAGCTTTCTCTCTCCCCCATGGCCCCCCTCTTTCGTCCCTCATCTGTGGCCTTCTCCATCCTCCACCCCTCCTCCCTCCCCCCCCCTCCCCCATGTCCCTCAAGAGGAGAGGAGGGAAGGAGAACGCATCGAGGGATAGGAGAGGAAGAGAAGGTTGTTTTTTTTTTAAAGAATGATTGGATATTGCGTTAACATTGATAATGAGTTTTAAATATGATTTTGCTATCTATATGCCACGTGTGATAAAATCAAATGACGTCTCCTTTGTTTAATGGTAGGGATTAAAGTGAAACAAAAAAGAAAGTTCAGAATCACTTTTACAACTTTTTAAAGTTCAAAAATTAAAGTGACATAGCCTTTTAAGTTCAAGGATCAATACTCTAGTTTCACCTTATTTTTTAAGTTTGTTAGCCTTAGTGTACACCAAAAGAAAATATAAAGTTATGACCATAAAAAAAAGGGAGCATTATTATGTTGAACAACCCATTTAACCACTTTATACCATCAACTACAAAGAGTTTGCCCATTCATGTTTCATGGCAAAGTATAAGTTATCATTTAGGCTTAAAATGAAGAAGGAAAATGAATTTGGTGTAGAATTAGGCTTAGTTATTATTTTATACTAGTAAATTAAAGTTGATGCCTAATTTGGATATTATTTTAGGATACCTTATTGTAGTATTTGGTTAAGATCTTTTATGCAATGGCCACTAGTTGGCCTTTGCCTGACATATAATTGTATATAAAAATATTTAAATATGTCTTTGAAAGTACATTTCTCATCAAAATGTTATGCCTCAATAAATAGCTTTTTCATGAAACACTTATACATATATTTATATTTATGTTAAAAGGATAATCTTCTAAGAAATTTAACTTATCCAAAAAAATGTTATTTTGCTAAATTAATTAGAATGAGTTCAATGAACAAGTGCAAGGAAAACTCCATTTAGTAGCATGTAGAAAATTTTTGTAATTTTATAATGAAACAAACTAGGTGAAATAAGAGAGAAGAAAAACCAAATTTTCTACTAATAAGTACTTAAAAAATCTATATATTCTTTAGAATAATCTAAGGGATCTTTTTAAAAAATCTAAAGTAATCTGTACTCCTAGAGATGAGTTCTAAAATTTGGCAAATGAAGGCCAACAAAAAAAAGGTCATCCCTCTCCTAAGCGATAACAAGCAGCGAAGCACTTTGTATTAATCTTTATAAAATTTAATAAGAAATGTTGGCTTAAAGAAGAAAAGGCTTTCATACCTTTTCAAACTTTAAAATAATAGGTCATCTTGCTGGGGTGGAGGTCGAGAGGAGGCGAGGACCATCAAAGACTAGATTTTATGTTATTTATTTTTTACTTTCTATTTTAAATCCTAGATCGAGAGTTGTTTTATTGAGGTTGCTAGACTGAATTATAATTATTTATCAAAGTAAGCATCTGTTGGGGGGTAAAATCGTCATTGCATTGATATCCGTGCGAGGCGGCTAAGGCTGACCTCCTCCCGCCGCCTTCCTCCGGGCCTCCGTGGCTCGGCCTCCTCCGGGCTTCTCTAGCTCGGCCTCCTTCGGGCTTCCCTAGCTCGGCCTCCCCCGGGCCTCCGTAGCTCGGCCTCCTCCGGGCCTCCGTAGCTCGGCCTCCTCCGGGCTTCCGTAGCTCGGCCTCCGGGCTTCCCTAGCTCGGCCTCCCCCGGGCCTCCGTAGCTCGGCCTCCTCCGGGCTTCCGTAGCTCGGCCTCCTCCGGGCTTCCCTAGCTCGGCCTCCCCCGGGCCTCCGTAGCTCGGTCTCCTCCGGGCTTCCCTAGCTCGGCCTCCTCCGGGCTTTCGTAGCTCGCTTATACCCCGCGATCCACGCCCGACGTCTACCTCCGCGGAACCTGACGCGGGAGAGCTCAAACTTACCGAGCAGCTCCTTAGGCAGGAATCATATCGAGACGTGGCCTAAGACCTATTGAAACCGCCCCAGGTCTACTCACCCAGATCCCAAGACATCGAAGAGCTCTCCCAGCCGTCGATCCCTTAACAGACAAGGCGTGGATTCTAACGGCCCCACAACGGCCTGATTCTGTCTACCCCCGTATCGTAACAACCTCAGAACCTTCCAGAAGATGCTCAAGTCCCCAGGTGACAGTCTATAAGTATCAGATTAACAGATTCCCTCAGGTACGCGATCCTTGACGCACGCAGCTCTGACACACGCACACCTCCACTCTCACTCTCCTCCTCCCCTTTTTGGAGCCTCCGATTGGCCACCCCCCGGAGAGGCCTCCCGGAGAGATCCACCTCCTCATTATCTGGTTGATCGCCGATTCCTTCCCCACTGACTTGAGCGTCGGAGGGTCTTCCGCGGAGGACCAACCCCAGCGTCCCTCCGCGTGTGGGCTTCTTTTGCAGGTCCGCCGCACCCCCCTCTTCCCGGAGATCGACCGCGCCCGAGTCGGAGGACGGATCCCGGCGGCAACAGATTGGCGCTAGAGGAAGGGCCTCAAGTCCCATCAAAACTTGAAAGAAGGAGACAAGGATCTTAATCCGGAGAAGAACCTCTCTGATGGCCAACCGGAAGAGAGGAGCAACCTCTGATGCTCAGGATCAGGTCGCCTCCCAAAGGCCTGATCCGACCGGCACCACGGCACCGCAACCCCCGCCTGTCGAGACTCCGTCGCCGCCTGCCATTCCGGTGACCCAGGACCAGTTTGCTACGCTGGTCCAACAAGTCCAGGCTCTCACCCACCTGGTCCAGGAGCGTCTTGCACCTCCTCCTGCTTCACATCCCCAGAAAGAAGCGGCGACTTCTTCTTCACCGGCAACCTCCTCCTCTGATCCGTGTGAATCAGCGGATCCCCCACATCGCCCCAGGGGGGACAAACCGGTCCCTCGAACCGGTTACGATAGAGATCTTCCCAGATCTCGGCGAGCCCGCTCCCTCTCTCCGGCGACGTCTCACCATGATTCGACGCCGTCCTTGCGGTTCTCGCGTCCAGCTCCTCCTCTAGCCGGTGAGGAGGAGATCCGCCGTCAGATCCAAGAAATGCGTCAGGAGCTGGACGCCGCCAAGCAGATCCATCTGCCTCAGCCCAAAGCAGAGCAGGGCATCCCTTTCTCTAAGGAGATCATGGAGGAAGTGATTCCCTCCCACGTCAAGCTGCCAACCGTCGAGCCTATCACGGCTCCACTGATCCAGACGACCATCTCAGCAGCTTCCGGTCAATAATGATGTTCCACGGAGCATCTGATGCGATCCTCTGCCGAGCCTTCCCATCCACCCTCAGAGGATCCGCCCGAACCTGGTTCAACGCCTTGAAACCGGGTTCCATTGATTCATTCGACGAGCTGAGCCACCTTTTTATTGGCCAGTTCGTCAGCAGCCGCCGCCACCGACGGAGATCCGACTCCCTCTCCGAAGTCAAGCAAAGAGAGGGGGAGTCCTTGAGAAATTATCTTGGCCGTTTCAACAAGGCCATGTTGGAGGTGGACCACCTTAATCATGAGGTGGCTATGTCCGCCCTAGCGGGGGGAGTTTCAAAGGAGAGCGACTTCTATTTGGCGATGGAAGTCAGCTACCCCCCATGTTTGTCTGATATGATGGCCCTGCGGACAAGTACGCCAGGGTCGAGGAGTCGCGGAGAGTGGCCCGCGCTGAGCAAGCAAGGAAGAAGCAGGAGCCCAAAGCTCCCGACAGACACCGCCCTGCCCGTCGGCCAAGTCCGCCCCGCCGTCCAAGAGTCCCTCCGCTGCCGCCAAGAATCGCTCCCGGAGTCCTCCCAGGCGATTCGATCGCTATACTCCGCTGACTGTGCCCCGGGCGCAGATCCTCATGGAGATAGAGCGCCAGCTTCCCCGACCAGTGCCTCTCCGAGGGAACCCAACCCGGAGAGATCCCGCCAAGTACTGCCGCTACCACAGGGAGCATGGCCATGACACCGAAGAATGCTGGCAGCTGAAGAACGAGATCGAGAGACTGATTCGGCGGGGACGGTTGGACCAGTTCAGAAGAGCACCGAGCCGCCACAAGGAGGTGATCGCCAGCCCGAGCTCCCACAACTCCCTCCTCCACCAAATCCGCCCGTGGTTGGCCGTATCAACATGATTGAAGAGGCCGGCGGATCGAGCTCCAGGGCAACGGTGATGCACCGTGCCAAAGAAGGCGCGCACGGGCGAGCTTTCCTTTTCTGATGATGATCTTCTTGGGATACAGCTTCCCCATGATGACGCACTTGTTGTATCCCTAACTTGAACAATTATGATGTAAGCCGAATCCTGGTCGATAGTGGAAGCTCGGTAAACGTTTTGTACCTCGGTGTGTTTGCCAGGATGAAATTGCTCATGGAAAACCTTCGAGCCGTGGATTCCACCCTGATGGGATTCACCGGCGACGTCATCGTCCCAGAAGGAATCGTCACCCTGACGGTCCGCGCAGGAACCTGGCCCCTTGTAACCGTTGTACAGACCGACTTCTTAGTGACCGACCTCAGGTCCCCATACAACGCCATATTCGGCAGGCCGGGTCTAATGTCCCTCAAGGCGGTAGTCTCCATCCCGCATCTATCCATGAAGTTCCCCACCGAGCAAGGAGTTGGAGTGGTTCGGGGAAATCAAGCCATGGCTCGGCAGTGTTTCGTCACGAGCCTTCAGTCTAGAATGCCCGAAGTCGACGGGCTAGACGCTCGTGAGGACTTCGCCGAACAACGAGGAGAACCGGCGGAAGAGCTAGAAGAAGTACCGCTAGACGAAGCTCGGCCCGACCGAACCATAAGGATCGGGTCGCTACTCGAAGGAGAGCCTCGTCGCGAGCTGATCAGATTCCTCCAAAGCAATGCGGACATCTTCGCCTGGACCGCCTCTGACATGCCAGGGATTGACCCAGAAATCCTCGTCCATCGCCTCAATGTGGACGAGAGGCACAGGCCCGTTAAGCAGAAGAAGAGGAGCTTCGCCCCAGAGCGGCAAAAAGCCATTGAAGAGGAGGTCGACAAACTTATCAAAGCCAATTTTGTCCGAGAGGTGAATTACCCCAGTTGGTTGTCAAATGTCGTCATGGTGAAGAAGTCGAATGGCAAATGGAGGATCTGCATCGACTTCACCGACCTCAACAAGGCATGCCCGAAGGACAGCTTTCCCCTCCCTCGGATCGACCAGCTCGTGGACGCCACCTCGGGCCACCAAATGCTGTCATTCATGGATGCCTATTCGGGCTACAATCAGATCCGGATGGCCCCCGAGGATGAAGAAAAGACCGCCTTCATAACCGACCGAGGTACCTACTGTTACCGAGTTATGCCTTTCGGTCTTAAAAATGCAGGAGCGACCTACCAGCGGCTGGTCAACAAGGTGTTCAAGGAGCAAATCGGCCGGAACATGGAGGTGTATGTAGATGATATGCTGGTCAAAGCAAGGAAGCGCTGCGGCATGTTGAGGACCTCGCGGAGAGCTTTGCCACGCTGCGCAAATATGGAATGAGGCTCAACCCGACCAAGTGTGCTTTCGGCGTCAATTCCGGGAAGTTCCTCGGCTTCATGGTCTCCCAGCGAGGTATCGAGGCTAACCCTCAGAAGATTCAAGCTCTCCAACAAATGGCGCCCCCAGCGTCTATTAAAGAGGTCCAGCGCCTAACCGGGAGGATAGCGGCCCTTAACCGCTTCGTGGCTCGGTCAGCCGAGAGATGCCTCCCCTTCTTCAAAACTCTCCGATCGGCCAAAATTTCCAGTGGACTCCTGAGTGCCAGAAATCATTTCAAGATCTCAAGAAGTACCTCGGCTCGCCTCCACTTCTCAGTAGTCCGATCCCAGGGGAGACTCTATTTCTGTACCTGGCCGTTTCGGAGGGCGCAGTTTGTTCGGTGCTAGTCAAGAAGAAGCAAAATCCAAAGGCCGATCTACTATGTGAGTAGGCTGCTCCGCGATGCGGAGACGAGGTACACCAGGATCGAGAAGATAGTGCTGGCTTTGATCACCTCGGTCCGGAAGCTACGGCCTTATTTTCAAGCACATTCAGTGACGGTCCTCACCGATCAACCCATCAAGGCGGTGGTCCACCGTCCAGAAACATCGGGGAGGATGACCAAATGGGCCGTCGAACTAAGCGAGCATGACATACATTTTCAACCTCGCCCGGCCATCAAAGCCCAAGTGCTGGCCGATTTCCTCCTCGAGTGTACCATCCCGGAAGACGGCTCTACCCCAAAAATCCCGAAGGACCAAAGCCTGAAGCTCGGTGGCTCCTTCACGTCGATGGGTCGTCCAACGCCCATCACTCCGGTGCGGGTCTAGTCTCACCAGCCCAGAAGGAATGATCTTCGAATATGGCGTCCGATTCTCCTTCCCGGCTTCCAACAACGAAGCCGAGTACGAGGCCCTGTTAGCCGGTCTCCGGATCGCCCGCAACCTGAAGGTGGAAAAGCTTAGCGCCTTCACCGACTCTCAGCTGGTGGCCGGCCATGTGCGAGGGGAGTTTGAAGCCCGAGAACCCAATATGGTCCGATATCTCCAAGAGGTGCGCGGCCTACTTCCTCACTTTTCTGAGTTTGAAATTATTCAAATTCCTAGATCAGAAAACGCCCGTGCCGACCTACTCTCCCGATTGGCAACCACGGAGACGATGGATGCTGAACAAAAATTCCATCTGGAGACTCTGGAGAAGCCGAGCATCATGGAAGCCGATCGGGTGATGCAAATCGAGACCGAACCATCCTGGTTCGACCCCATCCTTAACTATCTCAAAGAAGGGTCGCTCCCATCCGACCGAAGAGAGGCCAGGAAATTGAAGCTGCAGGCGACCCACTACGTATTGATTGACAACCAGCTCTATAAGCGGTCTTTTTCTATGCCGCTGCTCAGATGCCTCCGCCCATCCGAGGCGAACTATGCTCTGCGAGAGGTACATGAAGGGATTTGCGGCAACCATCTGGGAGGCCGGTCCCTATGCCACAAGGTGCTACGGCAAGGCTATTATTGGCCGACCATGCAGAAAGATGCGGACGACCTAGTCCGAGCCTGTGACGCCTGCCAGAGACATTCAAGCATCCAGAGGCTCCCCTCCGCCGAGCTAGTTTCTATATCCTCCGCCTGGCCCTTTGCCAAGTGGGGGATGGACATCCTCGGCCCATTCCCGCTGGCGACAGGACAGCGAAAATTCTTATTTGTCGCCATTGACTACTTCACCAAGTGGGTTGAAGCGGAAGCAGTTGCCCAAATCACCGAAGCCCGAGCCAGAGACTTCGTGTGGAGGTCCATCGTCTGCCGGTTCGGCCTCCCCCACACCATAATCACCGATAACGGTAAGCAGTTCGACAATTCCAAGTTCCGCCAATTCTGCGAGGAACACGGAATCCGTCACCACCTCACTTCGGTCGGGCACCCACAAGCCAACGGAGCGGCCGAGGTAACCAACAGGACTCTCCTCCAAGGAATCAAAGCTCGCCTCTCTAGAGCCCAAGGCAGGTGGGCGGATGAGCTGCACCATGTCTTGTGGGCCTATCGCACCACTCCGAGAATCCGACGGGCGAGACTCCATTCCGAATGGCTTTTGGCACGGAGGCCGTCATCCCTGTGGAAATAGGCCTCCCATCTTTGCGGGTGGAGAGTTATTCGGAGGAAGCCAGCAACGAGCAACTCCGCACCAACCTCGACTTGGTAGAGGAAGTCAGAGAGAAGGCCCGAATCAGGACGGCCGCCTATCAACAGAGGGTGGCTCGGTACCATGCCTCCAGGGTCAAGGGGAAAGCCTTCCTACCCGGCGACCTCGTCCTCCGGAAAGCTTCTGTATCCAAACCGCTGGAGCAAGGAAAGCTGGCGCCGAACTGGGAGGGCCCATATCAAATCACGGAGATCATTGGGCCAGGGACCTACAGGCTGCAGGATCTCGATGGGAAATCCGTCCCCCGAACGTGGAACTCGGACAACCTCCGCAAATACTATCAATAGGGTATGTCCTTTATGTTTCGCCAGTTATCTATTTTCCCGCAACCTGTCATGTGAATCGATTATGCACCATATTGCCATAAATCATAAAAGGAAATAGATGCTGCTTACCAATCCTCGGTACAACCGAGTTGTCTGCTTGAACAGGGAATTCTCCGAACCTCGGCAGGGCCGAGCAACAAATCTCCGAACCTTGGCAGGGCCAAGTAAAATATTTCTCCGAACCTCGGCAGGGCCGAGTCCGAACCTCGGTAGGGCCGAGCAACAAATCTCCGAACCTTGGCAGGGCCAAGTAAAATATTTCTCCGAACCTCGGCAGGGCCGAGCAACAAATTCTCCGAACCTCGGCAGGGCCGACCAACAAATCTCCGAACCTTGGCAGGGCCAAGTAAAATATTTCTCCGAACCTCGGCAGGGCCGAGCAACAAATTCTCCGAACCTCGGCAGGGCCGAGCAACAAATCTCCGAACCTTGGCAGGGCCAAGTAAAAATCTCCGAACCTTGGCAGGGCCAAGTAAAATATTTCTCCGAACCTCGGCAGGGCCGAGCAACAAATTCTCCGAACCTCGGCAGGGCCGAGCAACAAATCTCCGAACCTTGGCAGGGCCAAGTAAAATATTTCTCCGAACCTATTCTCCGAACCTCGGCAGGGCCGAGCAACAAATCTCCGAACCTTGGCAGGGCCAAGTAAAATATTTCTCCGAACCTCGGCAGGGCCGAGCAACAAATCTCCGAACCTTGGCAGGGCCAAGTAAAAATCTCCGAACCTCGGCAGGGCCGAGCAACAAATCTCCGAACCTTGGCAGGGCCAAGTAAAATAATTCTCGAACCTCGGCAGGGCCGAGCAACAAATCTCCGAACCTCGGCAGGGCCAATCTCCGAACCTCGGCAGGGCCGAGCAACAAATCTCCGAACCTTGGCAGGGCCAAGTAAACAAAGTCTCCGAACCTCGGCAGGGCCGAGCAACAAATCTCCGAACCTTGGCAGGGCCAAGTAAAAATTCTCCGAACCTCGGCAGGGCCGAGCAACAAATCTCCGAACCTTGGCAGGGCCAAGTAAAACAAATTCTCCGAACCTCGGCAGGGCCGAGCAACAAATCTCCGAACCTTGGCAGGGCCAAGTAAAACAAATTCTCCGAACCTCGGCAGGGCCGAGCAACAAATCTCCGAACCTTGGCAGGGCCAAGTAAAATATTTCTCCGAACCTTGGCAGGGCCAAGTAAAATATTCTCCGAACCTCGGCAGGGCCGAGCAACAAATTCTCCGAACCTCGGCAGGGCCGAGCAACAAATCTCCGAACCTTGGCAGGGCCAAGTAAAATATTTCTCCGAACCTCGGCAGGGCCGAGCAACAAATTCTCCGAACCTCGGCAGGGCCGAGCAACAAATCTCCGAACCTTGGCAGGGCCAAGTAAAAATTTCTCCGAACCTCGGCAGGGCCGAGCAACAAATCTCCGAACCTTGGCAGGGCCAAGTAAAATATTTCTCCGAACCTCGGCAGGGCCGAGCAACAAATCTCCGAACCTTGGCAGGGCCAAGTAAAAAAGTCTCCGAACCTCGGCAGGGCCGAGCAACAAATCTCCGAACCTTGGCAGGGCCAAGTAAAATAATTCTCCGAACCTCGGCAGGGCCGAGCAACAAATCTCCGAAACCTCAGGCCGAGCAACAAATCTCCGAACCTCGGCAGGGGTAAAGCAGGGCCAAGTCTCCGAACCTCGGCAGGGCCGAGCAACAAATCTCCGAACCTTGGCAGGGCCAAGTAAAATATTTCTCCGAACCTCGGCAGGGCCGAGCAACAAATCTCCGAACCTTGGCAGGGCCAAGTAAAACAAATTCTCCGAACCTCGGCAGGGCCGAGCAACAAATCTCGAACCTTGGCAGGGCCAAGTAAAACAAATTCTCCGAACCTCGGCAGGGCCGAGCAACAAATCTCCGAACCTTGGCAGGGCCAAGTAAAACAAAGTCTCCGAACCTCGGCAGGGCCGAGCAACAAATCTCCGAACCTTGGCAGGGCCAAGTAAAACAAAGTCTCCGAACCTCGCAGGGCCGAGCAACAAATCTCCGAACCTTGGCAGGGCCAAGTAAAATAATTCTCCGAACCTCGGCAGGGCCGAGCAACAAATCTCCGAACCTTGGCAGGGCCAAGTAAAACAAATTCTCCGAACCTCGGCAGGGCCGAGCAACAAATCTCCGAACCTTGGCAGGGCCAAGTAAAATATTTCTCCGAACCTCGGCAGGGCCGAGCAACAAATCTCCGAACCTTGGCAGGGCCAAGTAAAATATTTCTCCGAACCTTGGCAGGGCCAAGTAAAACAAAATCTCCGAACCTCGGCAGGGCCGAGCAACAAATCTCCGAACCTTGGCAGGGCCAAGTAAAACAAAGTCTCCGAACCTCGGCAGGGCCGAGCAACAAATCTCCGAACCTTGGCAGGGCCAAGTAAAATAAGTCTCCGAACCTCGGCAGGGCCGAGCAACAAATCTCCGAACCTTGGCAGGGCCAAGTAAAATATTTCTCCGAACCTTGGCAGGGCCGAGCAACAAATTCTCCGAACCTCGGCAGGGCCGAGCAACAAATCTCCGAACCTTGGCAGGGCCAAGTAAAATATTTCTCCGAACCTCGGCAGGGCCGAGCAAAAATTCTCCGAACCTCGGCAGGGCCGAGCAACAAATCTCCGAACCTTGGCAGGGCCAAGTAAAAAATTTCTCCGAACCTCGGCAGGGCCGAACAACAAATCTCCGAACCTTGGCAGGGCCAAGTAAAGTAGTTCCCCCGAACCTCGGTGGGACCGAGCAATAAATCTCCGAACCTTGGCAGGGCCAAGTAAGGTAGTTCCCCCGAACCTCGGCGGGACCGAGCGACAAATCTCCCGAGCCATGACAAGGCAAGGTTGGGACCCCAACGAAAAGTCTAAACCTACAAGCCTCGACCAAAGTCGAGCGGCCCCCAAATAGTCCCCGAAGGACTTGCCGGGTTCGAAAACAAGCACAGTGAGTAAAATACCATCGACGTGCGAGAATAAGCCGCCGTTGGCAAATCTACTCTCAAGGCCATCAAGCCTCGCGTAACCGACCGAAGGTCCCGGGAAGAGTTAGGCAATTTCCCTCTCTAACCATTGGAGATCCTTCGGGTAGCGCCCCTATAGCCCATCGTTCAAAGAGCCTACATTAGCACGCAGAAAACGAACAAGGGCGCGCCACCCCCCTGGTTCGTCATACGGGTGAAGGCCGTAAACTCTCGAAAGAAAAGAACTCCGCAGATAGACAAGGATCATCTTCCATTCATAAAGAGGGGGGGGTCACAAAGAAACTGCAAGAAAGCGAAAACAAGGACAGGCAGAAGTCCTGGGGTCAGTTGCCCCCAGAACCCATCAACTTCTCCAGAAGTGCAGTCAGGTCAGCCACCTGCTGACGGAGCAGCCGAATCTCCTCCTCCTGCCGACCCATCACTCGGCGCGAGGCCTCCGCCTCCCTAACCGAGGCATCCAGGAACTCCTCGGCGACCCTAGCGAGCCGCTCATTGGCCGCGAGGCCCGACGCAAGGGTCAGCCCATCAACAGTCACTGAAGTCCCCCTCTCCTCCGAGTACGCTGGATCGCTAACTGAGGAACGTGAGTCAGTTGACGACCGCGCTGGAGAGTCCATTTTTTTTAGCTCAGACCGAAAGATGGCCAAATCAGTCCCCCTCGGTCATATTTATACCCGCTAGGAGGGTATCCAGATCAGCCGTACCCGGACGCCGACCTATGAAAATTCGCCATGTGTCACCGTTCTAATGCGCACGGAACCCGAAAAGTCGCGCCCTATCCCGAGTAAGATCGGAAAAGTGCAAACAGAGCGTCTTCCCGATCTGTCGCCCCCTGCAGTAAATACTTTCTACGCTTCCCCAAGCCTCTTAAAACTGCCCCCTTCCTCGAAAAGCGCGTGGGGGCAGAGTCCAACACTCGATCGGCGATCTGTCCCCTCGAAAAGAGCATCGCCAGTAAAAGCATGACAAACACGCCGCCCATTCCGCTCGAGCGCCCCCTCCATTAGGCGCCGCGCAGACTGACGCCGTAGCCTGCGGCGGCGACTGATTCGCTCCCTCCGAGCTATCAGTTCTCCGAACCTCGGCAGGGCCGAGCTATCAGTTCTCCGAACCTCGAGCTATCAGTTCTCCGAACCTCGGCTGGGCCGAGCTATCAGTTCTCCGAACCTCGGCAGGGCCGAGCTATCAGTTCTCCGAACCTCGGCAGGGCCGAGCTATCAGTTCTCCGAACCTCGGCAGGGCCGAGCTATCACTTCTCCGAACCTCGGCGGGGCCGAGTTACGAAATCCTTCGAACCTTGGCGGATCCAAGTAAGACGTTCCCCGAAACTCAACTATCTCGAGGGACTAAATCCGTAAACCATGACAAAAAGGGGGCAGATTCCCCGGACTTCGGCCAGAGCCGACTCACAATAATCCGAGCTCCGATAAAAGCGGAGCACAAGATACCAAACTCCTGACCTGAGCAAGGAGCGTATTTCGCCGAACGATCTCTGCACCGCCGCATACGGACCTCAATTAGTTCGGCGCCATGGGATCCTCGTCTAAGGACGAGCAGGACATTTTTGTGCCCCACAAACGACAAATAGCAATGAGATCGGCACAAGAAAAGACAGATTGAGAAACAGGATACAACTCTCTTTATTGCCGATCATGATCGATTACAAATGCCTCGTAGGCGTTACAAAAACATTGAAATGTACAAAATAAAGGCAAAATACAAGACCCGTGTAACTGCTCCAAAGCAGGCCTAGACAACTACGATGTTCCAACATCCGGATCGAGAAATCATGCAAACCACGAAACGGCCAATCCACCTGGGCAGGATGAATTAAAAGACCCAGGGGGAAGCACGGCCCGCGGGTGCTGATTCTGAGGATCCCAAAGGCCCAATCCACTCCCCTAGAAGGGAGTGCTGGATCGCGGGCCACCACCCAGTCGAGGGAACCGGGGACCATCTGAACCCGGTTGCTCCCATCTTCTCCCTCCCGTGGCAAGGATTCCCCTCAGAGAAGGCGCGGGAACCTAAGCCAGCGAAAGAGGGAGGGCCTGCGCGTGCTACGGGGGTGTCCATACGCCTCCTGACCCGCAACCCCCGCAGCAGGAGCCGCAGACCACAACGGAAGCGCATATGTGCGCTCTCCGTATGATCTCTGCCCCCTCTTCCCGGAGATCGACCGCGCCCGAGTCGGAGGACGGATCCCGGCGGCAACAGCATCTATGAGAAATTTGAATCTTTCTATATTAATTTCATAGCCATGCCAAATACTAGTTTGGCAATGTTTCTCTCGCAACTGCACAAATTATTTTAGGTTCAAATTTCTTTACAAAATATGAAAATCAGCAATAGTTCCATCTCTAATTCTTTCTCATTTAGATACGCTACATTGATAGAATATATTATATAAAACAATGATTTTTTTAAAACATTTTCTACTTTGATTCTTGATGACACAAATTATAGAAAAGTTATGTAACTTAAAGCATGATAAAATGATATTGTTACTGTTGAATCTATAGATTTTAAAAACAATTTTTTTTGCAATATTCAGAGTTGAATTTTAAATTTTATAGATATGTTTAAAATCAATCTAAACTAGCTAAAAATGATTCAACCATTCTAGATAGGTCGCTCTATAGAAAACCAATTCAACCCCAAATCTCTAATAATCAACTCAAATCAATGATATGCATTGAATTGGTGTTTATTTATAAATTGGATTCTTTTTTATCTTTCCTCTACTCGAATTATAATGAAATCTTATTAATAGTCATTGATGCATAAACAAGTCCTTTCTTGAAATTATCATGTCAAAAAATGATTCATAATTTAAAAAATATGAGTGATATATTAATTTAGACTTGAATGAACTAACCCAATAATATCTAGAAAATACAATCATTGATCTTATATGACTTATTAGGACTGTAATTGGATTAGGGTCGGGCTCGAACTTGAGAAAAAATGAGCCTAAGGCATTAGGCCGGGCTAGACTCAAACTTGGGTTAGCTATAATTAGTTCGAGTTTAGTCTAAATCTCTAAGGTAGTATTTGATTCCCAAAATGTTATTCCTGAATAAGTGTAAAGGATAGACTTTATCCAGGGAATAGCTGAGGAAATAATTATCTTTTTTAAATAATAACTTTACCATCAAGGGATAGCTCTAGTTATTCTTGGGTTCCTTAGGGAATAAGTTTAGAGGATAACCCATGGTTAAACCTGGGTTATCCCCTCTGATTAACCTTTTTTCAGATTTATCTTTTGTAGTTATAGCTTTTGAGGATAAGGAGGAATATTCCCTTATCCCCTATTTCAAACACACCCTAAGGTAGTGTTTGAAATAGGGAATAAGAGGGGATATTCAAGGGGATATCCCCTTTTATTCCCAAAAGCCATAACTATAAGGGATAGTTGGAAATAAAGTTAACCAAAGGGATAATCCATTGTTAACCATGGTTAACCATGGGTTATCTCCTCAATTTATTCCCTAGAAAATGTAAGAATAGCTGGTTATCCCTCCAAATAAAAGTAAAAAAAAAAAAGTTATCCTATGGATTTACCTTTTTGCATTTGATATGATCAATGGAATAGCCAAGGGATATCCCTAGGGATAGCCATGGGATAAACTTTATCCCATACACTTATTCATGGATAATATTTTTTCTATCAAACACAACCTAAGGATTTGAGTCTAGCCTACTAGAAACAAATGTATACTATATATTTCAAAGTTAAACATTGTTCATGTTGTGGTGTGATGGTTTAATTGACTGCTTGTTAATCCTTAAAGCGTTTAAAAAATATTTTTTATAATATATATGTATAAATAACATATATTTATAATATAGATAAATAAAATATGTATTATATGCATACTTTTTTTGGGTTAGGACTATTTTCTCTAAGCCTGAGTTTAGTCCAAAATTTGAATGGGCTTCTAAAATTGGGTCTAATAGGCTGGCAATTGGTCTAGACCTTTTAATTTTTTGGGTCAGCCCATGGGCTACCCAACCTATGCCCACCCCTACTCCCTTATCTATTGTTATGTAAGATTGCAAATGGATCAATCTAGGGGTGTAACTGAGTCGAGACAGCTTACGAGTAGCTCAAAATTAACTCGAAAAATACTCGAAATCGACTCATTGCTTATCAAGTCGAGCTTGAGCTACTCGAGTATATTATCGAGCCGAGTATGAGTATTAAAATATTCTGCTCGAAAAGCTCACGAGCTTAATTGAGCTGACTTAATTTTACTATTTTACCCTTATAACTATACATATTTACAATATTGTCTTAACTATATAAATTTTCTTTAAACTTTTAGTTAAAAATATATTTTATTTTAATTTAAAATTTATTTTTTAAATTTTTACATAAAAATTCGAGTCAAATCGAGTCAAGTCGAGTATATCGAGTATTTCATCGAGCTCAAATTCAAATTCTAAATAAGAAACTCGATCGAGCTCGAGTCAAGTTTCGAGCTTCAAATTTTAGAGTCGACCCGAGCTCGAGCTTGGCACTGTGTTGATTCGACTCGGCTCGTTATACCCCTAGATCAAGCCAACCTATAACCCCACTTAAATTTAACTTAATAAACATGACCCAATCTATAGTGGAAGATATTTGGGTTAAATTGGATTCAACCAAAATCTTGGGTCAATTTTAGATTTTATATTTTGATACAACCAAACCAGCATAGCTCATATGTCATCCAAGTTTAATTTGTATCAACCAAAAAAAAGAGAGGCACAATTCAACCTAACCAAATCTAACCTAATTTAAACACCTCAATTATATATACTCCTTTTTTTATCTTTTCTAATTCATTAAATAAACTCTCGCTTAAACTAATTACTTTTTTTCTAACTCAACAACTGCATCTACTTTCTTCTATTTTTACTTAATTATATTTAAAAATTTATATTTTTTTATTTTATTAAAATTTCATATATAATGCCTTTAGTATATTAATATATATTAAAAAAATACTTTTGAATGAAAATAAAATCAAGTTTATGGTGTACTTTGGCATTACTTTAATTTTCTTATTTTTCAATAATAAAAATAAAACTTTATTTCTTTAAAATTTTAAAAGTATAAATATATTTGATATAATTAACTATTTTAAAAATAATTATAGTGAAGATAATAGAAGCCATAGTGATAGTAAATGAGGTATTATTAATGTGGTGGTAGAGATTACAATGATAGTAGCCTTACGATAACATTAGCAGCAATATAAAAGATAAAAATGATAGCACTAATAAAGTTCATAATGTAGACAACAACATTAGTAGCAATGATTATAATTATAATAGTCAAGATAAAGGCAATAGTGACAACAATGATGGCGATGATAATAAAAGTGATGGTGATAAAAGATACAATTTTTTTTCTTTTTATATAATAAAATTAATTTTTATTTTTTAAATAATAATAATTTTTTAAAAAAAAGTAGAAAAAGAAGCACTAAACATTTTTTATCTCAATTTCTATGATTTTCATTTCTAAAAATAGTACAATAAATGAATGCCATAAAGACTGAGTTATTTCTTTTTTTGTTTTTTTAAAAAATTAAAAATTTATATTAATTATTAGTTATTATATTAATCATAAAAAAATAGATAGATGTTTTATTCAAGCTACAAACCCAGTGGATCGGCCAATGGATATAATGTGCCAACATTGTAATGAGTTATTTAAAATCTATCTTGTGGTAGAATATAGTAAAAGAGAGAAATCTAGCCTTTTTATTTATTTATTTATTTATTTATTCAGCGCATGCCTCACCCACTGATAGTTGGAGTGCACCCATCAATAGCACACGCAATTTAGAAATTCTTGAGGTTAAATGAAATCTCATCCGTCCATGAATGATCAAAGTCTGCTGCCTTCGCGTGCTTTGCACGTGCTACCACCACTTTCTCATTTGAAAAGGGAAAATCCGCACCAAATTTGGCCTCTAAGCCGTCGGTGAGTGGGCGACGCCTATACCTTTCTTGCCCCTTTCCCCTCTGTCAGAGCCAAACCCTAGCCGCGATCCCCGCCGAAGCCTCCGCCGCCGTCCGGCGTAGCGTCGCCCTTTTCTCTTCTCACCCTCTCGCTAAGAGAATCCCGCTTTGGCCGGCGTAGGGCGGTGGACGCCCTCCTTCTCAGCTGAAGAATCTCCTAAAAACCCTATTTTGAAGCCCATCAACCGCCTTTCAGTAAGATTTCTCTAAAGCATTTTCTTTGTTTCCCTCTGTTTATAAGTCACGAAGTTCATCGATTTTGTCTCTTCAATTTTGTGCAGTGTTTTCACCACATTTTACTTTTTTTTCACAGTTTTTGTTCAGATTTTTGGTGGGTTCTTTCAATTTATGAGTCAGAAAATCCAATGAGTTTGTATTTGGTAGGCGGATGATTGTTAAAGAATGAAGGTTACATTTTTGTTATTTATAGTTTGGACAGTAGAAGAGAAAACTGGTAATAGGGGTTGTATTAAGATGAAGGGAAGCTTTAGCTCAGCATGCGGAAGAATACAAAATTTTAATTTCTGGTGTACGTTATTCTTGGTGGGTAGCAACGCTGCTTAAGGTTATTCTTTTTATATTACAGAGGTGTATACTTCAGGGGTTAGGCTTCTATGTTTGAGAGTACAAGTAGTGTGATTCTTGGAAAGCTGGTGAGATTAAAGGGCTAGAGTCTATGATCCTCATGAATGGGGAGTGTTGTTAAGATGGTTGGATCTTTATTGGTGCCTGTGTTTGAGATGGACGGTGACTCTGTTAAAATGCCCTAGTTATGATTATGTGAAGAGATAATGGATTTTGCAATTTCACAGTAGGATGGCAAGTGCAGTCCATTGGCTCAAAACTGCATATGTTAACCCAATTCGGAATCATTCATTTGTTTGGTGTTTTTGTCCTTTTGGTTCTGAGAATTTTTGCAACTTAAGGAAATAGCGAGTTCACTGCTAGCTGCTGCATGATTTTTTTTAAAAAAAAAATCTACGCAGGGGAAATAATAATGATGCAATAAGGACTAGGAACGTATTTTGGAGGGGAATGGCTCATGCAGTTTTTCAGACAATGATGGAGTAAGTATTAAGAATTTGATGGGAAGAAAGGTAACTCCTCGATAACGATAGATGGATGGCTAGTATTGACTTCAACAAGCTTTGGTTTTCATTTAAAGGTGTATCAAGGACTAGCATTGGATGCACTGAAACAAGACGGATTAGAAACAGAAAATGTTCAGTTGGCTCTCCATGTAAGAAGAATGCAGGGCCTTAGAGATGGAGGTAGGTGAAAGTTGATCTTAAAAACATCATCAGATATTCTGGTGGTTGTTCATACTGACTTTTCTATTATTTGAGTTGGATGTGGTGACTTGAGGAGTATTGATAAAGAAATACATTTGGAGGGAAGGTTTTAAACATAATAGGACAGGGTTGTCCCTTTTTCTGGGAATGGGACACCTTGCGTACTGGCACTCAGGAAAGAGGTTGTTTTATTCTATTTATTTCTCAACATGTTCCATGCTGACACTCAAAACGATGCCCTGTCTTAACACTTGGGATGATGGAACGTCTCACCATCTCATTTATATTTAAAACCTTAACTAGGAGTGTAATTTCTTTTGGGAAGTAGCTGCCTTTCCCTTTTGTTTAGGGACGCTAGAGCATAAGAAGTCAAAGGATGTCTGCTTAAGTCTATGCAGCATGTAGTTGAATTATTACTCAAATTGTTATTATTGCTTGTAATTAGGGATGATCTTTTCATGACAGTCCACAAACGAGGAATGGTGGAGGAAAGTCAAGAACATTTTTCAATTATATTATTTATGCTTTCTAAGATAAATGT
Organism: Calamus simplicifolius; assembly: GCA_900491605.1. Lineage (NCBI taxonomy): Eukaryota > Viridiplantae > Streptophyta > Magnoliopsida > Arecales > Arecaceae > Calamus > Calamus simplicifolius. Next base: position 212,065 of record UESW01004202.1, read on the forward strand.
CTATGCACGTGCATACATGCATGGATACATACATGCATACATGCATGGATATATTACACTCGACAAATTCAAGGCAAATTTTCTATGATGGAAGTTGGTGATCTATAGACCATTGGCATATCTATGATCTTATCATTTGATGCAACTTTACAAGTTGTGTGCAAAATACCTGATTAATTCAAGAGAAAGGAGTGCTTTCTGATTATGATTACATCTCTTATCAAGTAAATTTGTTTGAAAGTAGGTGTTTTGCCCATGGGATATTTTCTTTTAGTGAACTTATAAATACACCTCTTTGCACTGACATGATAGAACTAAAGGTGTTTGTTTATAAGAAGCATTGCATTAATATATATGTAGATCCCCATAATTGAATTTCTTTCATTTAAAAAGGAAATACAAGAAATTTAGGGCATGTCATTTGCCAAGCACCTCATGAAGACTTTTATACTATATGGTTGAAAGCATGCACGAATGGATAAATTAGAAGAGTTTTCTTGGTCAGAATTCCCATCTTGTATAGATGTTTAGATTTTTTGGGCATTTATGCTTTTAACTGAGATTCTTATGTTTCTCCTTTTTTTCGGGGAAAAAAAGATTTGGTATCTCATTATTCATATTTGCTGGCGATCAACCATGTATGGTATGTTATCTAATACGAAAGTATGTATATGCCAAATTTTTAATTTTTTTATGATTTTACAGATGTCTTTTACTTTGGATCCTAGTTCCTGTGGAAGTTAGTGTTTATGTATAAGCTCAAGCATATAGTTTCCTGAAATAAAAGATATTCTTTGAGCGTGAAAAGTGGAGAGATGTTTGTTTTGTTTTGTGGGTGTCAGTGCTATTGGATATTGCAAGTAGAAGAGAAGGTTGAGTTTATCCCTGGTGAAGGTTAGCATTTGTCATGCCTTGCCATTGGTGAGGTAGGCAAACTTATTCCATCTCAAATAGTTAGTTTATGTTGTCTTGTGCTAATAATTGATTGGACTTAATCAGTGTGTTGTTTACAAAAACTTTCAAGCTATGTTATCTTCACTTGGCTACATGGACAAGATATGTTTGCTGTCATAAAATTGGTACAGTTGACAGTGCAAGTTTTGAGGTTTGGACAGGCTATCTTAACCCGTCTACACAAGCATGACCCAAGTTGACCTGCTTCTCACCTTAATAGAGAGATGAACAGGGAAGGATGGAGGGGAAGTTATTGACTCGATGTAGCTATTATTGTGTTTTTTTCTTTTTTGGTTGACATTACCTATTTCTGATTGATGTTGCCGCTATTTCATCTGGGAGAGAGGGAGCTACCATCTCTACTAGGGGAGAGAAAGGAAGAACGAAAAGAGGGTAGGAGATGGGAAATGTTATGATGTTTCTCTTTGTCATAAAACCACAAGAATCATCCCTAAGTGAACCACAAGCGTTGCCCATTCAAGGAATGGGGTTTGGATACATGCTTTTTGTCCCATTAACAGTTATAATATTTTCAATTATATTTGTTTTCATATTTCTTTGTGGGAAATTCAGGAATTGATAAATGCATTGTTGCCTCTGATTGTTTTATATTCTATGTTAAATCTTTTCAAAAATATTTGGAATATGGAGAGAATTGATGCATATATGTACTGAAGAAATTGGTGTATTTCTCAAAGGAAGGCCCTGAGACTTAAGCACTTGCCATGAATTTTCTCTGTTCAAATATGGCCTACAATTATCAAGAGTGTTTTGTGGCAAAAGTGGAGCTGTGTTATTATCATGGAATGCAAAAGTAGTTTTTCAAGTAGACTATCCTTAGCGGTAACAGTTAAACTATGGTGAAATTGTGGAGTTGCACTTGAAATTAGTGGAAGATAGCACTATTTTGCCTCACTTCAGAAGTGGTGTGTAAGAAGTATGTTATGAGAAAGTGAATGAAAAATTGTAGAATATATTTAGATGAGAAGTGGAGTTACTATTCAACATAATTGAGTAGTATTTTGATAAATGGAAATTTATTGAAGAATTCTTGAAATTACCCAGGCTTGATAAATTTCCTTCCCTTTTCTTTCTTAAGAATAGATCCATTAGTTGGTATGTGCTGAAGTACAAATTGCTGACAAACTATTGTAACTAGTAAGTGTTATATATGCAATGAATATGCCAAATGCTGGAAAGAATTATAGTTTTTGTGATAAAATTGTTAATTGTCATGGAGGTTACCCATTTAGTAGGCTAGTTCCCCTGTGCTATTGTGTCTCCACCATATAATATCATAACTATCACTCTCTTAGCTGAAACTTAGTTTGTGACAATAATCTTAGACCATTGTTGTTGCTCCCTATTCGAGGTGCGTCAGGAGTGGACTTGGAGAGGTATAACGGCCATAATTTCTGCCCAGTCTTGATCAAATGGCAGGCCATTTTGAAATGGACTAACATGTGGTAGCAGTGGAGGAGAAGTTGGTAGGTCCAGAGGAAAAAGTTGAACATTGTGGCAAACTATAGAATTTCATGAAATAGAGGATGAAGAACTTGAGTGTTGAAAAAGAAAAAAAAAAAAGAACTTTGACACCATGACAAAGGAAGAAAAAAAGATCTAGAACAAGTTCCTGTTGAGTTTTGGAGAGGAGAAAGCTTAGTAAACGGTTCTTCCATGAAACTTGCAGAGATGAACTCAGTAGTTGTAGAGACCAAACTTTTAGCAGGTTAATTTAGATGCAGGGACTACAGAGGTAGGGATTGCTATATGGTAGTTTGAAATCCCTTATTGAGCATGCCTTGCTCCCATTACCTGGTCAATTGAAACGATAAGTAATATGTCAAGCACTGTTCCACTAAATTTCCTTGAGCTTCATTTCTAACTTCAAGATTTGGGGCAGGGTTGTTTATTCAAAGACAGTGTTGTCATTAGTGGGGAGGAGCTGGTTGTGAAGCATCTTTCTCCTATTGTTTCTTTCTGAAGGTTGACTCTTTTATGCATTCTGAATATGGATTTATGTTAGAGCATGTTATAATCATGACATGGATGTGTCATCATCACTGGCATCATTACATCACTCATATTACATCCCAAGTATTTGGGGCACAGTGAAGGGCATTTATGCATCAGTTCATTAGATTTTTTGTTTTGTGCATTCAAAGCTACACAGCTTGTAAAAATCGGATACCGTCTTTTACAACTGTTAACTCTAAAGAAAACTAAACTGAATAGCCATTACATATTTTTTTAAAAAAATGAACAGTTTTGGGTATCGAATACTTTAAGGGTGAGATCCAAGGACTTACCCTCTATCTTTTGGATTTTTGGGGCCGCATTCAAGCAGAACTTGAATGATTGAGTCGATATCAACTAAAGTATAATCATGGTATTTCATAAAAAACTTTACAAGGTCTTAAATGAATTGATATAGAATACATACATATTTAATGATAGATGGAAATGAAACCAATACCACTAAAGTATAAATTTGAAAATTAGCTGAATTTTTCATGTGCTAGAATAGATTTTGCATTTCTTATTAGTTATCCACTTCGTCATTTGCTAAAATTTCCACTCCAGTTGTTTTGTGGTAGGATATAGCCCTATTTTAGGCCCTTCTGTTATACTTGTGACAAAGGTGGCGCATAATGTATCAGTATTTGCTGATATGCCTGAGACAATGTCTTCCTTTGTGTTTGCATTTCAAAAACCAACATGATACCATTTAGTTAGGTACTGTCTGCGGCAGTGGAGTTTTGCTCAGGAATCTGCGTATGTTGTTTTTGATGGTGCATTTCAATCATTTTTGGTTTAAACTTCATGCCTTAGGGATGATTGTAATTTTAAATTTCAAAGCTTTCCTTCTTTTTCACTTAAAGCTATTCCAAGTTGAGGGAAAGCAACAGTCTTTGTCACCCTACACACCGACTAGCCTCCTAATATCTATGGTTGGACACTGGAATAATGCTCTCTCTCTCTCTCTCTGTGCGTGCCTGTCTGTCTGAGGATTGGCATATGCTTGAGAGCCATTTGTAATGCATTATTGAACTCTATTGGGTTGTTCATTGACCTCTTAAAATGGCTGGCCTTATAGATGGGAAAAGACTTCATTAATGACATTGTACATTAAATTTTGATGAGGCGTGGATCCCTTTCTCTGGGCCATGTTCAATGGACCGTCAAGTTTATAGAGCCTTGTTTCATCTGTTGTATCTTTGAGCCAAACAAATTTTGGGGAGCACATGATAATTTGTCAAACAAAATTTCCATCTTATGGTTTTTAATATCTGTTTGGTCCATTCTCCATCTTAGAAGTCTTTTGTTCTATATTTCACCCTTGATTTTATCCACATGGTCCTGTACTTGATTTCTTGCATTTGCACAGGGTATAAAATTTAAGAAATATTAGTTTTTCATAGATTTATCTCTGCTGCCATTTGGTGTTGGAAAGGTTTTCCAGGACACATGATTCTTGTCCTTAAGTTTTGTCATGCCAGATCAATTGATATGACCATTAGATTACATTGATTTCTGTTATAGGTGTCTTATCACTTGTGCCGTTAATTGATTTATGCTATATATATTATTGTGCTAAACTCCATGACATAGATCCTTTTCTAAATTATTAAATTACTTACAAGGTACAGGTTAAAATTAGTTGTCTGACAGAGGTTACCCGGAACAGCTGCTTCTACAGGGAAGTTATGCTGCGAACTGGACCCAAGGAAATGCAGAACCATGAAAACAACAACCAGAAGGTTTATCCTCAACCAATGGATGAGAGCATGAATCAGAATAAGGACTCCATGGAAGTTCTCGTATTGAAGATTTTCAGCAACATTTCCTCTCTGAAAGCTGCATATGTTCAACTCCAGGAAGCTCATACTCCCTACGACCCAGACAAGATTCAGGCTGCCGATAAGCTTGTTATAGAGGAACTGTTGAAGTTGTCTGAACTCAAGCATTCCTATAGGGATAAAAACCCCAAGCTCACGTCAGCAACAGCGCAGGATTCACATAGTTGCAGAAATACAAGAGCAACAAAACCTGTTGAAAACCTATGAGGTCATGGTTAAAAAATTTCAGTCCCAGATTCAGACTAGAGACTCTGAGATTGTTCAGTTGCAGCAACAAATTCAGGAGTCAACTCAGAGAAAGTTGAAACTTGAGAAGAAACTCAAGCAGAGAGGTTTGCTTTCCAAGGAATCTGAGGACTCTGAAGAAGAAAACAACTTCTTCTCTGTTGAATTGACCCCAAACCTGTTCTCTTCTGCTGTAGATACAGCATACAAATCCATCCATGATTTCTCAAAGCCCTTAATTAACATGATGAAAGCAGCAGGGTGGGACCTTGATGCAGCAGCCAATGCAATTGAACCAGCAGTTGTCTATGCAAGGAGGACACACAAAAAGTATGCATTTGAGTCGCATATTTGCCAGCGAATGTTCAGTGGATTCCATGAAGAGAGTTTCTCTGTTGAGACAGGCAATCTTTCCATTTCTAATGAGGGTTTCTTCCATCAATTTCTTTCTGTAAGAACCATGGATCCATTGGATATTTTGAGCCAAAACCCAGATTCAATTTTTGGAAAATTTTGCAGGGGGAAGTACTTAATGGTTGTGCACCCAAAGATGGAGGGTTCTTTCTTTGGTAATCTGGATCAGAGGAACCATGTTATGAGTGGTGGGCATCCCAGGACGCCTTTCTACCAGGCATTTCTGAAGTTAGCAAAGTCAATATGGATGTTACACAGGTTGGCATATTCCTTCGATCCCAAAGTCAAGGTTTTTCAGGTGAGGAATGGGAGTGAGTTCTCTGAGGTTTATATGGAAAGCGTGGTGAAAAACATTGTTTTGGGTGATGGAGATCAAAGACCTAAAGTGGGGCTTATGGTGATGCCAGGTTTTATGATTGGGAGTAGTGTTATGCAGACCCAGGTGTACCTTTCAGGTGTCAAGTGTGCTGAATGAAGATCTATATATTTTGGGAAGTATTATGCATCTCCTGTTGTTCGGATGTTAATGGTTTGTTTTGATGTTTATCGGTAACTGTAAATTTTCAGGTTATGGGAAAATTCAAAGGATCTGGGACCTGTAACATGCCTGTGATAGTAAATTGAAAATGTTGGGGCGAATTATTACTGTATGCTAGCTATGGTTGGTGTCGTACTCTTCAAGACAGGAATTGTAGATGTAAGTTGAGTACTATTTGTTAAAATCTGTAATATATGCTAAATCAATGGACTCCTTTGATTCTCACTTTCCAAATGCTGGGATGAGGATTGCCATGTGACTTACGTATTGGACTAGATTTTGTGCGATGCCTGAACATTTAAATATTCTTATTTCTTTCCTTTCTAGCATTTGATTTTTTTTTTTTTAATGCTATTCAAATTACTGTTTATTATAGCGATTGATTTGATAGGGTCCATTGGTTGGTGTTTCTTGGTTTTCACTCCTGTCCCTGCCCTGCCATGAAGCGTGAGTATGGCGTTAGTTGTGCAACCTGTAAATGTTTTTAGAAACGCATTTATGAAAGTGGATGCTCGCAAGACTTTGGGAGTACCAACCACTAGACTTATTTACAACATGCGTATGTTTTAGCTACAGGAACTGTAGTTTGAGAACTCTTAAAAATGTTTTTAATTTGGCATTCTACTTCATGGAGTTTGGCGTAGCAGGAATTTTAAACCACGATCACCCTTACGATCGTTCAGATTTATTGAAGGACATGAAAATGTAGCAGTTCCATACCTCCTTACTCTTACTCTTCCAGAGATACGGTAGAGAATGTGGATAATAAGAGATTTACTACATCAAGGAACTCGAAGGGCTGCAAATGAAAAGAAACAAAGATTCCATGTAGGTCAAAGGAATAAGTTGCTCATCTCCGGTCAGACGCCATAATATGTTCTGAGAGTTGGGGAAAGCCAGAAAAAGGTGGGTCAATCGTTTCAGGTCTCTGAAAACATCTCCTACAAATAGAGCAGAAGAGCAGACTTGACCTGCCAAAATAGATAAAAAGTCAAGGGGGCCATTGTGTGATATAGAGCTGGGATAAGGGGAAGAGGGCAGGCGCCATAGCAAACCAAGGGTCTAGATCCCATGGAACGGTCTTGCCATACCAAGTAAATCATATAAAACCAATAGCAATGGCAATCCATGTTTTCAACTCACCCACCATGTAATATAGACTTAAAATAAAATTTAATTAACATAACATGATATTTCTTTTTTACTATGTAATATCTACTTCACAGATAAACCAAAAAATGTAATATAGAAGTGGCATGCATTCCACTGCTGCATGGGATTGTTCAGGTATCTAAGAATGAGTCATTTTGAGTTCTATCTTATGCTAATGCTCGAAAAGGGTTCGGCATTTTTTTTAAAGAGAAAATTAACGATATTTTGTTGCAAGAATTAGTCGGTTTGTTAAGCTTTATTTTATACTAAATACTAGGATTTGATACATGTTGGACCAGTGCTTTGGTTCAAGTGCCAGGCATGCATTCCCTGCTATGTGATCAACCGGTTGAGCATTAAATGTCACTTTCGATAGCAAGCTTTTCAAAAATATTAAAATTCAGAACACACACCAGTAAAACTTGGTAATTTAGATCTCATAAGAATTTAACTTCTTATGATTTCGTTTCTCTTGTTGTGTGTCTTTTTCAACAGTTTTCACATTTGTAATTGCAGAATCATGATACGAAAGCTTGAGTAAGTTTTCATCAGAAATCTAGTTATTGCAGTTTATTGCATGTCAAGCATTTGAAGACCATCATGATTCCTTTCTTTGTCAAGGTTACTTGGAATCTTGTAAAGATCTTAAGTAATCCCAGAACTTAGTGGGAGTATCGCCCTGGTTGTTTCCTTGAGAACATTTCGGATCACTGCTAGCTTAAATTAAACGTTTCAAGTAGTTTAAGCACCACAGAAGAGAGTCACGTGCAATCCAAAGTTCTAATGGATCATGGGATGGAGGGATTATTCATGCCAAGAATTGTTGGTCAATGTTTGTTTGGCTGTACCATTCATTATGTTAATTTAATACCAATGGTCGGCAATTATATTGTATTAGATCATAAATTTTTCTAAACTACTGATCCTGATAAAACAAGTACACAAGAATTAAAGGTTGCCTTTAATCTATATTATTCTAAAAGTGCATTGGTTCAAACTTGTTTCCAAACTAATATCTGAGTTTAGAACTATTATTAATTGCATGGGATTAATCGCCACATTTACCTGCACAAAGCTACCATGTATAAAAGTTTATTATTCCCTTTGATCATGGAGAGATGTAAAATGAGATAATATACCGAGGAATAGAGAGCGAAAGCTAGGAAGATTTGCACTATGTGACTTAAAATAAGATTGTGTCAAAAGGTCTGCACACTTTGAAGAATTTTAGGCTTTGAGAATGGTTTAAGGTTTGATGGCTGACTCAGTTGGGTGCATATGTCAATGGTGAACTTACCTTGACTACTTGAGGGGGGTCTACAAATCCAATTATTCTATAACTCTAAGGTAGTGTTTGGTTCCCAAAAAGCTATTTCTGAAAAAATATACAGGATAATATTTATTCAGGGATAGCTGAGGGGATAACCATCTTTTTTAAATAGCAACTTTGCTATCAAGGGATAGCTCTAGTTATTTCTGGATTCTCTGGAAAATAAGTTCAGGGGATAACCATGGGTTATCCCCTTTGGTTAACCTTTTTCAAAGTTATCCCTTATAGTTATTATTTTTGGGATAAGGGGGATATCCAGGGATATCCCCCCTTATTCCCTATTTCAAACACAGCATAAGGGAAGATGATCATATAGATCTAATTGCAAAAGCTGTTAAAATTCTTCTGCTCCTAAGTCCTTATACATATAAATTTATGGGGAATGAAACCTTTTTTCAATTATACAATATTCTTGATAGGGACACAAAAATGTTCTATCCAAATAAATAATGTCAGATTTATAGCTTTCTTTTGACACAAAACAAAAAGTGAAATAAAATTAAAGTAGGAGATATGCTTTAGTGCCTTTTAATTTTTTTGCGCCTGTCTATCAATGTTTATTAAGTAGATGATCAAGATTTAAACAAATAACATGAAAGTTTCTAAGTTAGTTTTAATTTTTTTGCACCTGTCTATCGATGTTTATTAAGTAGATGATCAAGATTTAAACAAATAACATGAGAGTTTCTAAGTTAGTTTATATGAAATATTACTGATGCTTATATTAGGAGATCACACTTACAACATTGAGCAGTTAGTAGGGTTTTTGTTGCCCTAATGTGAAATAAAACCTATATGAGAATAATAACATGTTTGGAACATTCCATATAAGACTCGCACAAACCTAATACTAATATGAAAATCTTCTTGTTATTGTATTTCTTTTAGGATAACAGGTGCTAGCATGAAATGCATAATGCTACTAGTCACCATGGATTGTATTTATTTTAGGATGAGAAGGTTTGAGTTTGACATGCATCTCTTGATTTATAAATTGTGAATGATCAATCTTTTTCCAAAGTTTCAGCAAAAATGATTTGATGATTGTCACCATGATGTGCCCAATTGACAACATTGTCATGTGGATCATGGTGCGTTGCGTTGCACCATCACCCTTGTCACGTTGCATTGTTGTTGTATTTGACTTCGATGATAAACAGCAGGAGAAGGACTTTTATCATGTATTGAATAGCTCTAATGTCTGCTTTGAGGATCGTGCGTAAGGGTGCTCCCGCGTCTGGTTGGTAGTCAGCTTTAAGATTCGTGCGCGGCTTTTGCCTGTGTGATCTCCGGCGATCGTCTCCGTCTCCGGCTTCGCTGCTTTCGGTGGGCCATCGTCTGGGTGTCCCCTTCTGGCTCATGGCGTCGGATGGGGTCAATGGTGGTCGGGAGAGTGGGCCGAAGGTTGGCTCAGCGGGCTTCTTCTGGGTATCTTCTTCCCCGATGCCGGCGGATATCGCGCGGCTGGAGAATGCATTCCCGGAGGTAATTCAGCTTCCGGTGGAGGATCTGAAGTCCGAGATGGGTGAATGGCATGTTCGAGCTATCCTAGCTCGTTCTTATCAGAAATGGGTTCCGGCGGACGCCTATGTTCGGGAGTTTCATCGTGCCGGAATCCGGGGGGAAATCTTGCCGATCAGCTTGGCCTGCCGCAACCACATCTTCCGGTTTGAGGACTCGAAAACTGCAGATCTGGTGTTGAATCGCCCTTGGATCATCAATGGGCAGATCATTGGCATGGATCGTTGGAAGCCGGAGTTCGTCCCGGCTGAGAACACTATCCCCTTCGCCCTGGTTTGGCTCCGTCTTCCAAATCTTCCTCTTGAATTCTGGAAGGAGGACTTCCTGCGAGCGATCACTGAAGGTGCCGGGCAGTTCCATTGTCTTGATGCGGCGACCATGGCCAAAAGCAGGGGAAATTATGCTCGTATCTGCTTGCGGATGGACCTCCGGCGTCCCCTCCGGCCGGGTACCCGAGTGCAGGGCATTTCTCTTCCTTTTTGGCAGCCGTTCATCTATGAATCCTTGGAAGGATTTTGCCCGAGTTGCGGTTCTCTTCACCTGGAAGGACCATGCTCTATGTCGACTGAATCAAGCGAGAAATCAGTCTCTCCATCCCCTGCTTTCGGCCCCTGGTTGACGGCTGTTTGTCAACGTCGGGAGTCTCCTGGGCAGAAACGGGAGGAACGGAAGAATCCCCAGACAAATATTGGCTCCAAGGCGTCGAGTAGCTGTGCTCATTCCCAGTTGAATCGGATGACGCAGCAACTGTCGGCCGTGGAGAAGGATGGGTGGAGGCAGCCAGTGAAGGTGGCTCGCCGGAAACTGCCCCCGTCAATGATGAAGACGACTGTGACGGTGCAAGGGTCGAGTGATCAGGGTGATGACTTTCAGAAGGGGAAGGAGGTGATATCAGCTCCCTTGAATGCTGCTGTTAGTGTGCCGGTTACTTTCTGTGCCGGTACTGTAGACCCAGTGAATTCTCAATTGAAGTCTGAACTGAAGGGGAGTAATGCTGTTATTCAGTCCAAAGTTCAGACAATTCATAATCCCTTCAGCTCATCTGGATTGGGCTCGACCAGTGGCAATTCTCAGGGTGGTGAGGATGCTTTTCTTGGCCCTCTGAAAAGGGCCAGATCGGTCGACTGTCCGGCTCCGAGATCCATATCCAAATTAGTGAAGAGGAAAGGAAAAGGGAAAACTTCTTTGCCTAAAAGCAATGAGGGGGCTCTTAACTCCCTAGCCAAGATGTCATTACCATCTTGTATCCAGGAAGCTGGTCAGGGGGTGAGCAAGCCCAGAACTGATACGAATGTCACTTTACCCATGAAGGAATCAGGTGAAAACACTGTGGGTCCTCTCTCTGATACTATACCTCCGGATCAGTCCTTGCCTCCTGTGGTTCCAGGTGTTGATTCGGATGGCTTGATGACAGAGTATCCAATGATTACTGATAGTGGCACCCTCGGTAATGGATGTTTATCTGATATGGCTATGGTGGAGGACCAAGGAGGGGTCCCAGTCCCCCCCAATCTTTAAATGAAGATACTTATATGGAATGTTCGAGGAGCTCGAAAGCCTTCCTTTCGATCCTCGTTTAATAGATTATTGCAATTACATAATTTTGATATATGTGTGTTGTTGAAACCAGACTGTCAGGCGATACTTTAGCCCGGCTCCGGAGGGAGATTTCCCGGTCGTGGTTATCGTATGCTGTGCAGGCTGAGGGTATGTCTGGGGGTATTTTGGCCATATGGCGTGACTCTGCTGTTTCGATTGAGGCTTTTCATCAGTGTAACCAGCAGATTGGTCTTCTTATCTCTGCGGGGTCCACTGACACCTGGCTTCTGTCGACTGTTTACGCCAGCACGGATTATAGGGAGCGGCGGATTCTTTGGTCTGAGCTGCTTTCCCTTCTTGGTCAAGGTCTCCCTACCATTATTGCGGGAGATTTTAACTGTATCACTGAGGCCAATGAAAAACGTGGGGGTAGACGGGTTTCGGCCTCTGCTGATATTACTGAATTTAAATCTTTTATTGGGACTGCTGGTTTATTGGATCTGGGGTATTCCGGAACCCAATTCACTTGGTGTAATAATCGCCATGGCTCAGCTCGTGTATGGGAAAGACTTGACAGAGCTTTGGCTACGGCCCAGTGGCTTCACAAGTTTCCAGCGGCCCATGTTTCTCACCTGCCCAGGATTGCTTCCGACCATTGCCCCTTATTGATCTCTACTGAGGCTGATCAGCATCACCGTAGACAGTTTAGATTTGAGCATTTCTGGACTGTCCACTCGGGGGCTCGGTCTATTATTTCTCAAATTTGGCATCTTCCCATCAGGGGTAATGCTATTTACCGCCTTTCTCGTCGTCTGATGTTGGCTAGACGGCGTCTTACCAGATGGAATAGGAATGATGTGGGAAATCTGGATCGTCAGATTGATCGGGTGGAAGCAGATATTGCAGCTCTTCAGGAAAAGGAGGATCAGGAGGGATTTCTGCTGGACCCGGACCTTCTCACTTTGCGGGATAAGCTTGCTTGTCATCACTCACTACTTCGCCAGCAGGAGATGTATTGGAGACAGAGGTCTAGGCTTCAGTGGATCCGTGAGGGGGATCGTAATACTAGATTCTTCCATCAGGCTACCCTGAAGCGGCGTGCTGTTAATAGAATTCGAGGCTTGTGGATATAGAGGGGCAAGGCCATGAGGATTATCATTCTATTCGGGATCTGCTTCTTCATTTCTTTCAGTCTAGATGGGCTGACTCCTCCGGTAATGGTGATCCGGTTGTCAGAGTTCCTGACTCCAGGAGAGTCTCTTCTCAGGACAATGATAAGCTGTGTAGGCCGATCACTGCTGAGGAAATTGGATGGCTCTGTGGGAGCTTGGACCGGAAAAGGCCCCTGGGCCTGATGGATTTCCCCCCCTTTTCTATCGCCACTACTGGGACATTGTTGGTCAGGAGGTGATTCAGGCTGTTCAAATTGTCTTCCATTCGAAGCAGATTCCCTTGGATTGGAATCGGACTCTTGTTACGCTTGTGCCTAAACGGTCCGATGCATCTCTTCCTCAGCACTTCAGACCTATCAGCCTCTGTACTACCCTGTATAAAATTTGTGCTCGCCTCTTGGTTGGTCGTCTTCGGCTTGTTATCCCCCGTATTATTTCTTTGGAGCAGGGGGCTTTTATTCGAGGGCGTTCTATTTCGGACAACGTCCTCATTGCTCAGGAATTCATGCATGATCTCCAAAGAGCTCCTGGGAAAAGATGTCTTATGGCAGTGAAACTTGATATGGAAAGAGCTTATGATAGAGTGAGCTGGGCCTTTCTGGAACGGTCTCTTCAGGAATTCGGATTTGCTGATCTCTTTATTGAGTGGATTATGGCTTGCATTCTGAGACCGTCCTTTTCTCTGCTTATCAATGGGAGTCCTACTGAGTTTTTCCACTCTTCGGTGGGTCTGAGACAGGGGTGCCCACTATCTCCTTTGTTATTTATTCTTGCTGTGGACGATCTTTCTCGTGCTTTCCATCAGGCTCAGCAGGATCGTCGGATTGTCCCGTTCATGGCCGGGAGTGAGGGCCCTCTGATTTCTCACCTTCTTTTCGCCGATGACTGCATCCTTTTGGGGAAGGCCTCTATTGATAATGCTGCCTCTTTTCACTCTATTCTGCAGCGTTATTGTCAAGCTTCGGGCCAAAGAGTTAATTTTCTTAAATCATCTATCTGTTTTAGTCCGAAGACCCCCAGATCTATTAAGCAAGCTATTATTGAGCTATCTGGTATCACCTCTCTGACGGACCGTCTTATGTATTTGGGGATCCCTATTACCGGTAGACGGGCCCGTTGTTCTGACTATGCTGAGATTGAGAGACGGATCCGCCAGCGTACTGATGGATGGCCAGTTACTAGCCTTTCTATGATGGCCAGGGTCACCATCATTCGCTCTATCCTCTCTTCTATTCCAGTTTACCTCCTATCCAATACTGTCATGCCGATCACCTGCCTGAGAAGGATTGATAGATGCTTCAGAGATTTCCTTTGGGCTTCGATGCAGGAGGGTCATGGTATTCACCTATTATCTTGGGATAGGGTTTGTATGCCTATCTATGAAGGTGGTTTGGGGATTTAGTCTTTGATTGCTAGAAGGGAAGCTCTTCTTGCTCGGCACGCTTCACGATTCCTCCTGGAGCCTCAGTGTTTATGGAGTTCTGTGATGCATGCGAGATACGGAGACTGGGCTCCTGGCTCGACCATTATGCCGCCCCGGGCTCTTCGTCCTTTTGGAAGCAGATCTGTAGTCATAGCCAGGCCATCATGAACAACATTTCGTGGCTGATTGGTGATGGTTCTTTGATTGATGTTGTCAAGGATGCCTGGATTTCTGAGCTCCCTCTCATGCGTTGGCCCACCTATATCAGTATGGATGTCCCCCCCAATCTCAGGGTTAAGGATTTGATTTCCTTAAACCCCCTCTCCTGGCATATTCCTTCGGTGACCCGCTTGTTTGGAGCAGAGTTGTCTTCTCGGATTATCTCGCTTCCTCTCATGGCTGGCTATGTTGCAGATTCCAGGGTTTGGCAGAGATCTTGCTTTCCCAAGGCCCCCATTAGAGATCTTCTGGATATGTTCAGGCCACAGGCGCAGTGTACGAAGGATGCTCGCTGGATCTGGAAGCTTCCTATTCTTCCCAGGGTTCAGCTCTTCATCTGGAAGCTTCTTTGGGACTGTCTTCCGACTTGCCTTCTCCTATCCCGGAGGGGTCTGTCTATCCAGCCGACCTGCCCTCTGTGCAGTCAGGCGGAGGAATCTCTGGACCATGCTATATTTTATTGCCCAGAGCGAGACGGATATGGGTTCTCATGGGTTACCCTAGGAGAGCTGATATTATGGCTGATTTGCGATCCTCTTTCTTTCAGGAGATCCGGTATGGCCCTCTGAATAAGCGTGGTCTTTGGTCTGCCACTGCTTATCACATATGGCTTTCGAGGAATCAGATCATCTTCACCAACGACAGATTCTCTTATCACAGAGTTGTGAGGCAGATCAGACTGTTGTCTTCAGACTGTGCCCGGGGCTCTAGTGCTGTTGATGTTGACCCCTCTGGCCTCTGGGGCTCCCCTGCTGTCTTGACAGCGAACCGGTGTTCGGTTTTCTTCTCTTGGGAGCCCCACCTCCAGGGTATGTCAAAATCAATTTTGATGGGAGTGTCCGTCATAGAGCTGCTGGCTCTGCTTTTATCATTCGTGGGCATCAGGGTGATCTCTTAGCGGCGGGAGGCTTTGGTACCCTCGACTCATCTGTTCCTATGTCGGAGCTCATTGGTGCGTGGGGGGGTCTCTCGTATGCTATCAGAACTCTCAAGGCCCATAAGATTATGATTGAGGGGGATTCTATGACTGTCATCTCCTGGTTGTTGAGGGACAGCTGTTTGGACATTCCCTCTAATCCGATTTTGTTGGACTGCCGGTCCATGTTGAGGAAAATCCAGTCTGTTCAGATCCGCCATATCTTCCGTGAGGCCAATGCGGCGGCAGACTGGGTGGCTTCCTTTGTAGCTCAGCATGCGGGACCATGGACTTGGAGCCCTGCGGACCCCTGCCCGATCCTTCTCCAGCAGATTTTATATTCAGATGTATCTGGGTTGATTCATATGAGGAGTGTATGATCGCCTGTTTTGTAACAAAAAAAAAAAACAGCAGGAGATTCAAAAGTTTGAACCCACCAAAGCCTTTGATGGGTAAGCATTTGATTCTAGGTTAGCCTGTCATATACCTTTGCTGCCTCCTTTTCCTCTCTTGGGGTATCACTCAGCCTAAACATATTGCCTTATTGCTACAATAATTTATAAGTCTTCCATTACAAGTGTAAAAGGTGGTTTTAGTCCCAAAGCTTTGTTATTAGCTTTGTTCCTTTTTTTTTTTTTTTTTTTCTTCTTCTTCTTCTTCTAAGTGCAAGAAATATGATAAAAAACTCTGTTTTTTATTTTATGACTACGAAATGAAAGATATTATTAAATAGAAAATAAATTAAGTCAATAAAACGTCAGTATAATTACTAATCATTCTTAAAAGTTGATGAGTACAGCATAAGAATAAAGTGATTGTGAGTAAACTGAACATTTAGATATGAATTAAATAATTATCTATTCATATTCATATTTATTTATTTTTTACCAATATACATATGGATATAGATATTACTTTAATATTCTAGTTCGTATTCGTATCATCATGGTTTTGGATATAAAAATATATTCAGATAGATACTATTAAATCCAGTCTCACCCTTGCTAATAGGGCACCTAAAGATCAAGTAACTAAATGAATCTTTCTTTCAACAAATCTACCTCTTCTTAGGAGTAAGATTAAAACTTTGTACAATCAAATATCAATACATCCATCTTTGGAACTTTTTTTATTAGATTAATATGGTATACTTATGAATATTAATCAGCTAACCTTCAACCTGGCTCAAAAAGCTCCTTTCACATTTTGAATGAAATGAGTAAAAGAAAGGAAACAAAAAACTTTTTGCGCATTGCATGCATTGGACGCGATGATTGATCCATGCCTGCATGTACACGCGCATGTATGCATATATGTATGCCATGCATAAATATGAAAAGGATAAAAATGTCTTTGTCATATGCATGCGAATTAATCATCATGCATGGTGTGCGCATTTTGCATCACGTGCAATGCACAAATTTTTTTTCTAAAAATATAAAGAATAATGGAAAAAAAAAAAAAAAAAAAGAGAATGAATGAAGTTAGGCAGAAAGGCCTGGTCTACTAACACATTCCGAAAATAGAACCAACTACAACGCAAAACAAACCTATGCTAATGCATGTGAAATAACTTTGGTAATGGATTGAAATATTACATACTGCGTTCATAACATTATATTAAGATGGTTATATGCCAGCAAGACTGATCTTTTATTTTTACTAGGATTTTTTTGGTGAGATATAATGAGAATGCCACCAGCCATATCAGACCCTTCTCCAACTCGTAAGGAGGTCGCCCAATCCTAGTTGGCAATGAACCTAAATTTATTATCCTATCAACTAGACGTTTGCAACTTAAGGTAGTATTTGATTTTCAAGATAAATGTATAGGACAGAATTTATTCAAGTATAGTTGAAAGAATAATTATTTTTTTAAATAATAATTTTATCATCAAAGGATAACTCCTGCTATTTCTGAAATGTTTGAAATAGGGGATAAGAGGGGATATCCAGGGGATATTCCATCTTATCCCCAAAAGTCATAACTATAAGGGATAGCAAAGAATAAAGTTAACCAAAGGGATAATCCATGGTTAACCATGGGATATTCCCTCAATTTATTCCCTATAAAATGTAGGAATAGCTGGTTATCCCTCAAATAAGAGTAAAAAAAGGTTATCCAATGAATTTACCTTTTTGCATTTGATATGATCAATGGGATAACCAAGGGATATCCCTAGGGATAACCAAGGGATAAACTCTATCCCGTACACTTATCCATGGATAATATTTTTTCTATCAAGTACTACCAGAACAAGTTTAGAGGATAACCCATGTCTCCCTCTGATTAATCGAGACTTATTCTTTGTATTTATAGCTTTTGAAAATAATAAAAAAAAATTAAAATATATATTTTTTTATCTTTCTATTTCAAACATAATATAAAACAAATGAATAAAGTTACTTAGGAAAACTTTATCATCAAAATATATATAAAAAATGTAAATTTCTTTTAATGTTGTTTTAAGTGAGGAGGAGCAAGCCGAGATGAAGTCCAAAGCGATATTTTTGTCACGTTGAAAAGATGGTGGGAGATTTGGAGTAATCCCCCGAAAAATTGCCACTAGATGACTTTTCTCGCATGACGGCTGAAAGGCGATGGGTGGAAAGAAATGAAGTGCGCTGATCAGCGTTTTCTTCAATCATTGGCGACTCCAATGCCAAGGATCGGTCTTCGCTCATTTGCGAACAAAGAAGTCTAAAACGATTCCCTTGTCAAGATAAGGTGCGTGACATCTAAATGGCAGGATCAAACATTCCACGCGCATGCGCCCATCTAAAATTGGCTTCTTCTGCCAAGCCTTCTAATATGCTACTGTTTTCATTTGTTACGGTTTAGACCCATGTACTTTAAATATATTGAATTTTTTATAATCTTATATTACTCTATTAAATAATTTATATATTATAATAGTGTGACATATCAGATATTTTATAAATTTATATTAATTTATATAATAT
The DNA here is from genome assembly GCA_900491605.1 of Calamus simplicifolius. NCBI lineage: Eukaryota > Viridiplantae > Streptophyta > Magnoliopsida > Arecales > Arecaceae > Calamus > Calamus simplicifolius. The sequence goes on from UESW01004202.1 coordinate 230,292, forward strand.
AATATTAAAAAATATTGTTTTTAATTAAAAAATAATATAATATAATAAAAAACTTGATTGCTAAGTGTTGCTGCCGGGATCCGTCCTCCGACTCGGGCGCATTCGATCTCCTGGGGCGGACCTGCACAGAAGTCTTCACGCGAGAGGCGTTGGAGGTAGCCCTCCGCGGAAGACCCTCCGACGCTCAAGTCAGTGGGGGAAATCGGTGATCAATCAGAAAACGGGAAGGTGGATCTCTCCGGGGAGTCTCTCCAGGGGCGGCCGATCGGGAGCTCTAGAGGGGAGAGCACTGACGAGCAGCTGGTGAGAGTGGGAGAGTGAGAGTGAGCGTGAGCGCATACCTGAGGGAATCTGGGAGTGTCATATTTATAGGTTGTCACCTGGATCTTGAGCGCCTTCTGGAAGGTTCGAAAGTTGTTATGATACAAAGATGGATCGAATCAGGCCGTTGTGGGGCCATTGAGATCCATATCTTGTTTGTTAAGGGATCGACGGCTAGAAGAGCTCCTTGATGGCTTGGGATCTGGTAGGTGCGTAGGTCCCAGGTAGCCATATTAGGTTCTAGACCACTCTTCAACATAATTCTTTGCCTGAGATGCTGTTACGATAGGTCTAGGCTCTCCTGCGCCAGGTTCCGCGGGGGTGAGTATCGGATCATGGATCACTGGGGAAAGACGAGCTATGGAAGCTCGGGGGAGCCGAGCTACGGGAAGCTCGGGGAAGACGAGCTGTGGAAGCTCGGGGGAGCCGAGCTACGGAAGCTCGAGGGGGCCGAGCTACGGGAAGCTCGAGGAAGACGAGCTGTGGAAGCTTGGGGAAGACGGGATGCTACCCCTAACCACCCAACCGAGAGGCCCCCCGGCGAGTAGGTAGGAAGCCCGCGGATCCTGGCGTCGGAACGCTCTCCCAAACCGAGTGTGTACCGCCCCACCTTGCCCAAACTCAAAGGCAAGGTACCTGCAGGCGACACACCTTCACCTCCTCCCCATGTGGCGAAAGATTCCCCAGGCGGGCAAGCCCAGGGATCCAAACCAGGGGAGGAGGTGAAATTCACTCAACCCATGGGGAGCCCGCGTGCACTTCCTACCGTACATCCCCAAGGGGGAACCACAAAGGTCACACGGGAAGCACATATGTGCGGTCTCCGTGTGATCTCTGCAACCCTCCTGTGCGCTCTCCATATGATCTCCGGGGCTCATCTCCTAAGGGCGAACCACTCTTCAGCAGCTCCTTCATCGCCCCAGCTGTCCGGAGGTGAAGGGCTTATGAAAGGAAAGCTCAACCCTCCCACTCGCAACAGCGGAGAAATGAGCATGGTGGAAACTCCAATAGGGAAGGAAACTTTGGGGATGACCTAACACGACCCCTCTTCCCCCCTTTTTTATAGGCAAAAATGAACCGGGGACAACTACCAAGGCCAGAAGCCCCGAGATTCGAAACACCTGGGCCATGCCTCCACGTGGCTTCCCAGGATGAAAGTAGCGCCCCGCTGCGTGCCGAGCCCATCGCCTGAACCATGATGCATGCAAAGATTTCCTTTTGATTCCGAATCACGGTTATTAAACGCAGAGAATCGCCTGCCATGATGTCCTCGAGCTTCCTGTAGCTCGGCCCTCCCGAGCTTCCACAGCTCGTCTTCCCCGAGCTTCCCGTAGCTCGGCTCCCCCGAGCTTCCATAGCTCATCTTTCCCGAGCGATCCAAGATCCGATACTCACCCCGCGGAACCTGGCGCAGGAGAGCCTAGACCTATCGTAACAGCATCTCAGGCAAAGAATTATGTTGAAGAGTGGTCTAGAACCTAATACGACTACCTGGGACCTACGCACCTACCAGATCCCAAGCCATCAAGGAGCTCTCCTAGCCGTCGATCCCTTAACAAACAAGATATGGATCCCAATGGCCCCACAACGGCCTGATTCGATCCATCTCCGTATCCTAACAACCTTCGAACCTTCCAGAAGGCGCTCAAGATCCAGGTGACAACCTATAAATATGACACTCCCAGATTCCCTCAGGTATGCGCTCACGCTCACTCTCACCAGCTGCTCGTCGGTGCTCTCTCCTCTAGAGCTCCCGATCGGCCGCCCCTGGAGAGACTCCCCGGAGAGATCCACCTTCTCGTTTTCTGATTGATCGCCGATTTCCCCCATTGACTTGAGCGTCGAAGGGTCTTCCGCGGAGGGCCACCCCCAATGCCTCTCGCGTGAGGACTTCTATGCAGGTCCACTCCAGAAGATTGACTACGCCCGAATTAGAGGACAGATCCCGACGGCAACACTAAGATAAATATTGAGCAAAAGTTTAACACCTAAAATATATTTTGACCTAACAAAAAAACAGACCCACTTATACCTTATCCTTCTTTTCCGATGCTCTTTCTCAAGGCCATATCCAGAGGCCAAAAGATAAAGAAAAGTAAAGGCTGAACTATATTTTTAACGATCAAATCTATAAAGATGTGTTAATTTACTCTCTAATTTTAAAAAATTATAAAATTAATTTTTAATTTTATTTGATCCTTATCATTAAAATATAGAAAATGCCATAAAAAATTTATTGAGCTGGTACCTACATGGCTGTAGTCCATCCTGGCCTCGCAGCTTAAGATTAATTTAATAATTTTTTAGAGTTTAAAAATTAAAATGATATGTTTTTTTAGTTTGAAAAACAAAAATATAGTTTAATTAAAAATAAAAAAATAGAACAGCGTTGGTATCTAACAAGAAATTAACCGGATCCTTTCGTCTCCAAGCATAGCGTTCACGGACTCCGCTTGGCAGCTGGTGCTTGGAAGTCGGAGGGGATGACGCTGGATCCGGAATCCCCGCGGCCCTCTCCGCCATTCGTCGGCCTGCTGGGCAAGCTGGACCAATCACTATACCAAACAGCGAAGCCATCAATTCACCATCCGACGCCTTAAAAATTAAACCGTATGAGAAGCCTTCTCACTACACGTGCCCATAGGAAATTAGCCTGGTTTCGAGTTTTATATGTTAGAGAAAACTGTAAAGGAAATCTGGATTTGAGGCGTTCATGAATACTTTAGTGTTTATTTGTTCCCACTAAAGATTACAAATGAGAATCCGTAAAAACATTTCAGTATACAACAAATCCAAGATTATTGTTTGCAAGCAATAATCTTATGTTGAGAACATCCTGATCTTTATAGAGAATTGAAATGGTCGGAATGTGAATGGTTGTATTCAAGAGATACGTCTTTTGGACGTAACCAAAAATTATTTCAAAAAAAAAAAAAGAACAGCAGAATTTAACTACAAAAAATAAATTTAGCTTGATTGACTTTCATGCCCAAGTGCCCATCTTTGACTTTAAATATATATTATAGACCCAAGTTATTTAGGCCCAACTCATCCACAAGAGAAAGAGTCCACCAATATATATAAATGAGTATCCAATTCTCTAGTTATACCATGTGGGACTAATCCCATTCACATCCTTCACACAAACTACACTTACAATCCTCCACTTAGTTTGTGTGAACTCGGAATAGTAATAGACATAGCTAAACGTATACTTAAAGGTAACTTTCGTTTTAAACCTTTAGTTAGTGTAAGTAATTCAAGACATTAGCAAAATCACAAGTGGCCCAAGCTTAAACTGTGATTCTTTCCGCTAAATCGGAATTGCCACACACGCATTGCTACATATGACTTTTTAAAGTAGTTCTCATAATAATCAGCACTATTAAGGCCATGTGCTACATCCTAATTTTATGAACATTTACAAAGTTTTATTTACTTTGCTAGAAGCGGCACCACTCCTCATGCTCATATAGGTGAAATAATTTCATTAAGAGTGTTTGTATTACACACACCCTCTTATAATCATGGTACTAACTTGCTAACTAGCAAGATCTAGCACTCAAACCCTTATCATTAACTTGTTATTATCCATTAAACTTCTAACTTAGTGTTAATGCTAATATAGAAGTTGGGTTCCCACTAAGGATAAGTTTAGTTGAAGGATTGTAAACCCATTTCAGCAGCAGTACTCCTTACTAAGTCTCTTGCGAGAGCTTTAGTAAATGGATATGCTAGATTTTTACAAGACCTCACATAGGTAATAGTTATTATACCATCAGTGATTAATTGTATCGCATATTCATGCCTTAAACTTATATGCATTGACTTCCCATTATATATCTTATTGAGCGCTCTTGACATAGTAGCTTGACTATCGCAATGCAAGGAAATAGATGGCATTGGTTGTGGCCACAACTCTATATCTAGTAACAAATTTCTTAGCCATTTAGCTTCATTGCCTGCTGCTGCTAAGGCAATAAACTCTGACTCCATGGTCGAATGCATTATACATGTTTGCTTCTTGGAAGCCCAGGAGATAGCACCGCCTCCTAATGTAAATATCCATCCAAAAGTCGACATTTTATCATGAGTACTTGTTATCCAACTAGCGTCGGAATAACCTTCTAACACAGCTGGAAAGCTATTATAAAACAATCCCAAGTCTTTAGTCCTTTTAAGATATCCAAGAACTCTTGCGATCGCTTTCCAATGCATTACTCCTGGATTTTTAGTGAATCTCGAAAGTTTACAAACTACAAAAGCTATATCAGGTCTGGTGCAATGCATAGCATACATTAGACTTCCTATAGCACTAGCATACTTGACTTGAGCAACAGCTCTACCAGAATTTTCAGTCAAATGAATAGAAACATCATAAGGAGTGTTTGCCTCCTTAATATATAAATGATTAAACTTAGTTAATATTTTCTCAACATAATGAGATTGACAAAGTGTAAAACCCCAACTATGTCTCTTAACTTTGACACCTCAGCTAAGTCTTTCATTTGAAATTTTGCGGAGAGATAAGCGTTAGTATCATTTACTCCATCCATGTTAGTACCTATTATAAGCATGTCATCAACATAAAGACATATAATTACACCAAAGTTTTCTGTGAATTTAGAATAAATGCATCTATTAGCACAATTATGCTTGAAACCATATTCTAAAATCACCGAATCAAACTTTTCATGCCATTTCTTTGGAGCTTGTTTTAAACCATATAATGATTTTGTTAGCTTACATACTTTATGCTCATTTCCTGGTAGAACAAAACCCTCAGGTTGTTCCATATACACTTCTTCATCTAGATCACCATTCAAGAAAGCTGTATTAACATCCATTTGATGAATACATAAGTTATAAATGGATGCTAATGCAAACAACAATCTTATAGAAGTAATCTAAGCAACAGGAGCATAAGTATCAAAATAGTGAAAGCCCTCTTTTTGCCGAAAACCTTTAGCCACCAACCTTGCTTTGAAGAGATTACCATCTTTTATTTTAAATATCCATTTACATCCAATAGGTTTATAATTAGGAGGTGGATCAACCAAAACCCATGTACCATTTGATAATAAAGAATCCATTTCATCATTTATAGCTTCTTTCCAAAAAGATGAATCTCTTGAAACCAAAGCTTCATTATACGTCTTAGGAGTTATATCCTCCTTTACATTAAATAAGATAGGAATCTTATTAAGTACATTATTATTTCTATCACCTTCCATAAGAAAAATAATAGCTTGAGAGGAAATGAAATCAGGATCCAATACTTTTTCTTTTCTAATTCTTTGGCTTCTCCTTATTTCCACTTGTTCTTGAATTTTAGTATTTTTGTTATCAACAAGTAAAGGAGAACTAGAACTACTAGGAATATTGGTTTCATCCACATCACCTAATAATGATTTAGATGTTGACTTATTCATGGAATCATCACGAGTTTTATTTTCAAGAAATTGAACATCTCTAGATTCCATAATTACATTAGACTCCAAGTCTAACAACCTATAGGCTTTGGAATTTTCAGCATATCCTACAAATATACTTGTCATAGCTCGTGGCCCTAACTTTGTTCTTTTAGGATCTGGAACTCTATAAAAAGCTAGACAACCCCAAACCCGAATATAACTTAAATTTGGTTTTCTACCATTCCTTAATTCGTAAGGGGAAGTCTTTGTAATCTTTGAGGGTATTCTATTATGCACATGGCAAGCACTAAGTAATGCTTCACCCCAAAGGTTCAAAGGAAGCTTAGAACTTAGCAACATTGAATTCACCATATCCACAAGGGTTCTATTCTTTCTCTTAGCCAATCCATTCTGTTGTGGAGTATAAGGAGAAGTTCTTTGATGTATTATTCCATGTTCTTCACAAAAAGAAGTAAATACAGCAAGGAAATATTCTCCACCTCTATCATTTCTAAGTATTTTTATTTTCTTTTCCTTTTGATTTTTGATAATTGATTTATACAATTTAAACATGTTGAACACTTTATCTTTATGCTTCATAAGATAGACATAGGTATACCTAGAGTAATCATCAATGAATGTGGCGAAATATCTATTTCCTCCTCTAGTCAAATTTTCATTTAATTCATATATATCTGAATGAATAATTTATAAAATTTTAGAATTTCTTTCGGACTTAGGAAATGGTAATTTAGTCATCTTAACTTGAATGCAAATTTTACACTTATCATGGTTATCATTTTCGTATGTTATGTAACCCATTTTTAGCCATAAACTTAAGTGATTTAAAATTTACATGTGCTAAGCATGAATGCCATAAATTAATTGATGAACCAACCATATAAACAGAAACACTCTTATTATTATTAATAACAACAGAGTTTACAAAAAGTTTGAACATTCCATCACAAGCATATCCCTTCCCAACAAAGACCCCATTCTTTGAGAGGATAAGTTTGTCAGATTCTAAAACAGTCTTGAATCCTCCTCTACAAAGCAGATTTGCAGAAATTAAATTCTTCCTAATTTCTGGTACATGAAGAACATTGATTAAAGTTAACTTCTTTCCCGAAGTAAAATGGATTTCGATGGTTCCTTTGCCATGAACTTTGACAGCATTATTTTTCCATCAACACTTTATGTCCTTGAGCAGCAACTTCATAATTCTTGAATTGATTCTTATCATTGCATATATGAATAGTTGCACCCGAATCAAACCATCAATCATTGGTGTTGTAGACAGAAGCCAAATGCACTTCGGTTACCATTGAAATTTTCATTTCAGAAACCATAGCAACAAGATTTTGTAACTCTTTCTCTTGTGCTTCAGCCACATTAACTTTGCCACTAGAGCCAGCATGATCATTCTTCATTTTCTTTCAGAATCTGCACTCCTTTTTGAAGTGCCCTTTCTTCTTGCAATAGAAACAAGTCTTATTCTTCTTGGAATCGCTTGAACTTGATTCAGGATTTTTCCTCTTATTTCCAGATTTATTCCCGAATTTATTTCTAGCCTTGTTGACATCAACAAAATTCACTTTGGAATCAGATTCTACTGCAAGCCTTTTACCATCTTGAATTCTTGTTTCTTCTTCAATTCTGAGATGTTTTTGCAATTGTTCCAAAGTGAAACTTTTAGAAGAACGCAACAACTTCTTCTATAATCATTCCAAGATGGAGGAAGTTTGGCAATTATAGCCCCTACTTGTAATGGTTCACCAACATCAACTTTCACATCTTTCAATTTGAATACTAGAATTTGTAATTCATGCACTTGATCCAAAACCGAAATATTATCGACCATATTGAATTCAAAAAATTGTAGTGCAAGAAACTTATCTGCTCCTTGTTTTTCGGTGTTGTATTTGAATTCCAAAGCATTCCAGATTTCTCTAGGAGACTGAACCAAAGTGAACAAGTCATATAGACGATCTAAAAGAGTATTGAGAATGTGTCCTTGGCATAGCAATTCATCCTCTTGACATTTTGAACATTCCTTCTTAACATCTTCGGTTTCATCAGGAGAAGGGATTGGAATTTGTAGCAAGTTCGGATCTAACACATATTCAACCTTCAAAGCAGTAAGGAAGAACATCATCTTATCCTTCCAACGAGTATAATTAGTGCCATCAAAACGATCAAGTTTCATGAAGTCTTGGTTCATGACTTTGAATGCAGAATCAGTTCGGTTTTCCATTGATGAATAAAGGAGATAAACACTAAAAGATTATTAGAGAAAACTGTACGAGAAATCTGGATTTGAGGCCTGAATGAACACTTTCCTTTTAGTGTTTATTTGCCCCCACTAAAGATTGCAAATGGGAATCTGCAAAAACACTTCAGGATACAATAAATCCAAGATTATTGTTTGCAAGCAATAATCTTCTGTTGAGAACATCCTTATTTTTATAGAGAATTAAAACGGCCGAAATGTGAATGGTTGTATTCAAGAGATACGTCTTTTGGGCGTAACCAAAAATTATTTCAAAAAAAAAAGAACCGCAGAAATTAACGCAAAAAATAAATTTGGCTTGATTGACTTTCATGCCCAAATGCCATCTTTGACTTTAAATATATATTATAGGCCCAAATTATTTAGGCTCAACTCATCCACAAGAAAAAAAAGTTCATCAATATATATAAATAAATATTTAATTTTTAATTATTTTATATAAAACTAATCTCATCCACATCCTTCACATAAACTACACTAACATTACATTATATAGCAGATCAACCAGCCGATCGTCTCCTACTCACCAATCTCGCCGGAGATTCCAAATGGCCTACGGTGCTTCGCTCTTTGGACTAATCATATACAAAAAAATTCAGCCACGGCGAAACATAATGCCGTATGTACGTCATATGTTATTAATTTAAATATTCGTATAATTCCTAGCGCACTTGATTAGTGGGGAACGCTGGGCGCCGGCTGCCGTCCGTCCATTGTCTTTTAGCCGGAAGACGAGTTCGTCCCCTTTCATACCATCCTCTTCTTGCGCGAAAACATGGTTACAAATCGTAAGATGTGTCCTTCTTGATGGCAGGCAACAACGACAGCAAGAGACGCACCGTATCGATTATGCTATTAGAAAACGTATGACAAGTAGGGTGCAATTCGATCTCATAAAATTTTGAGTTTTTTTAATTATAATTATAATTTATTTATAAAATATCAATTTTATTTTTAATACTAATTCTATTTATAAAATCTTAATTCTAACTTTATTTTTAAAAATCGGATTCAGATTAAATTTCGGATTGAAATTCGGGTTGATGATATATATATATATATAATAAATAAACATCGAATTATAGATCCTAGAGACGAAAAAATAAAATCCTTTGCTGAATGCATAAGCTGAATCCGGGGTTTAACATTATATTAAAAAAAAAGTCTTACATGAAACAAAAAGAAGAGAAGGTGCTGTAAATAAAGAAGAGAAGGAGACGAGAAGTGAAACGAAATATGCGGTGATTCGCCTTTATGTTTGTCCTTTTTTTTTTTGCCTGCGATTGACGGCCTTGCTTTCCTCACCCTCAAGTTAGCCATCTCATCCGATCCAACTGGTGCCCTCAATGCTTCCAAAAATCTGATACCAATAAGCTACCATATGTTCGGATAACCCTCGGATTCGGATTATCTCGGATTCGGATTGCGATCAACCCGAATCTGGATCAATTACAAATCAGGCCGGATTAAATCCGGATTTTTCGAGTTCGGATTGGGCAAACATGAGTTTAAACACTGCTGCAAATCGAATTCGGCGGGTCGAGTTCGGATTGAATCTGACCCAAGTTGCACCCTTAATGACAAGAGATGTTTGACAAAAATTAAGTTGCAATTGATTTTTAGTAGCATTTAAGATGATCCAAAATGAAAGAACTTTAATCACCATGGATTTTGATGTGGATATCTTATACGTGATGCTTTGTTCCTATCTTTACATGGCGTAGGAAAATGATACACCTTACGTGGATAACAATGGCGACATCAAGAAGGGAACAAGGAGATGAGTTTATATAAAGTAGCTCGGCATCACCCATCTGATGATGCGAAGAAGTCTTCTGTGGACTTGTCAAAATTCCAAAGCGTTCAAACTAGAGCCTAACCAAAGTTATATATATCGGAAGTGGCGCCAAAGTCATGAGTGGAGAATAGGACCGAGAGTGAGAGCGACAGGCCTGGAAGCTAAATGCTTTACGATAGAAATTGGCGCTCACGGTGGTTCAGAGAAGTTTTTACTGTATCAGTCATGCGAATTGATCGTTTGGACCTATTAGTATATACGTAATAGTTTAATAAATTTTGTTGGGGTAAAATCGTCATTGCATTGATATCGTGCGAAGCGGTAAGGCTACCTTCTCCCGCCGCCTTCCTCCGGGCTTCCGTAGCTCGGCCTCCTCCGGGCTTCTCTAGCTCGGCCTTCCCCGGGCCTCCGTAGCTCGGTCTCCTCGGGCTTTCGTAGCTCGGCCTCCTCCGGGCTTCCGTAGCTCGGTCTCCTCCGGGCTTCTCTAGCTCGGCCTCCTCCGGGCTTCCGTAGCTCGGTCTCCTCGGGCTTCTCTAGCTCGGCCTCCCCGGGCTTCCGTAGCTCGGCCTCCTCCGGGCTTCCGTAGCTCGGTCTCCTCCGGGCTTCCCTAGCTCGGCCTCCTCCGGGCTTTCGTAGCTCGCTTATACCCAGCAATCCACGCCCCGACGTCTACCTCCGCGGAATCTGACGCGGGAGAGCTTAAACTTACCTGAGCAGCTCTTTAGGCAAGGAATTATATCGAAACGTGGCCTAAGACCTATTGAAACCGCCCCAGGTCTACTCACCCAGATCCCAAGACATCGAAGAGCTCTCCCAGCCGTCGATCCCTTAACAGACAAGGCGTGGATTCTAACGGCCCCACGACGGCCTGATTCTGTCTACCCCCGTATCGTAACAACCTCAGAACCTTCCAGAAGATGCTCAAGTCCCCAGGTGACAGTCTATAAGTATCAGATTAACAGACTCCCTCAGGTACGCACGCAGCTCTGTACGCACACCTCCACTCTCACTCTCCTCCCCTTTTCGGAGCCTCCGATTGGCCACCCCCCGGAGAGCCTCCCGAGAGATCCACCTCCTCATTATCTGGTTGATCGCCGATTCCTTCCCCACTGACTTGAGCGTCGGAGGGTCTTCCGAGGAGGACCAACCCCAGCGTCCCTCCGCGTGTGGGCTTCTTTTGCAGGTCCGCCGCACCCCCCTCTTCCCGGAGATCGACCGCGCCCGAGTCGGAGGACGGATCCCGGCGGCAACAGATTGGCGCTAGAGGAAGGGCCTCAAGTCCCATTAAACTTGAAAAAAGGAGACAAGGATCTCGATCTGGAAGAGAACCTCTCCAATGGCTAATTGGAGAAGGGCAACTTCTGAAGCCCAGGACCAGGTCGCCTCCCAGAGACCCGGTCCGATGAGTATCGTGGCACTGCCGCCGCCACCAGCTGAGACTCCGTCGCCACCAGCTGTCCCAGTGACCCAGGACACTGGTCCAGCAGGTCCAGGCCCTGACCCGTCTGGTTCAGGAGTGCCATACAGCTCCCCATCCAGTTATAGCTACCCCTGCTCCATGCCTCCCAGAAGAGGCCGCAGCTCCTCTTTCTCCAGCCACTTCTCCTGGTCCGCATGGAGTTGCGGACCCCCCATATCAACCTAAGGAGGTCAGACCAGTCCCGCAAGGGGCTGCGACAAGGATCTCCCCAGATCTCGGCGGCCCGATTTATCTCTCCGGTGTCCTCTCGCCATGACTCGACGCCGTCTCCGCCTTCTCCCTGCCTTGGCACAACAGATCGGCTTCCATAGCCACGCTATGCGCACCAAGGCATTTATGGCCTCATAAAGGCCATGTGCATCTATTAAGGCATTTAATGCCTTATCTCCTTCCATCATTAAGGCATTTACGGCTGCCGCATTGCCCCCTAGGCACCTTTTGCGTGAGGAAGGATGACGTCATAAAGCCAAGACAAGGAGTTCTTGACTCCAAGCTTCACAGAAGTCAAACGTCCAGCTTCAACCTCGGCCAGTGGATCTACCGCACCACACAGAGAGTCCCCACAGGAGAGACCCCGTTACGGATAGCCTTCGGCGTAGAAGCTGTCATCCCCGTGGAGTAAGGACCCCCCTATCCGCGGATGCTATCATGCCTCCAGAGTCAAAGGGAGATCCTTCTCGCCCGGCGACCCTGTTCTCCAGAAAGCATCTGTCTCCAAACCGCTGGAGCAAGGAAAACTGGCACCAAACTGGGAAGGCCCGTACCAAGTAGCGGAGACCGTTGGACCGGGAACCTACAAGCTGCAAGATCTAAACGGAAAGTCTGTCCCCCGGACGTGGAACTCGGACAATCTCCGTAAGTATTATCAATAGGGTATGTCCTCTATAAGTCCATTTTGATATGCCTTATTATACCTTCCTGTCGGCACGTATTTTCGTAATTTGCAATGTGAATCATCACACATTATGTTGCCAAAGATTGCAAAAAGAAACAGGTGCTGCTCACCAATCCTCGGCACGACCGAGTTGCCTATTTGCACAGGAAATCTCCGAACCTTGGCAGGGCCAAGTAAAAATCTCCGAACCTCGGCTGGGCCGAGCAATGATCTCTGAAGCCCCGGCCAGAGCCGGAGTGCATCTCTCATTACCGGAAGCCCCGGCCAGAGCCGGAGTGCATCTCTCATTATCGGAAGCCCCGGCCAAAGCCGGAGTGCATCTCTCACTATTGGAAGCCCCGGCCAGAGCCGGAGTGCATCTCTCATTATCGGAAGCCCCGGCCAGAGCCGGAGTGCATCTCTCATTATCGGAAGCCCCGGCCAAAGCCGGAGTGCATCTCTCACTATTGGAAGCCCCGGCCAGAGCCGGAGTGCATCTCTTATTACTGAAAGCCCCGGCCAAAGCCGGAGTGCATCTCTTATTACCAGAAGCCCCGGCCAGAGCCGAAGTGCGTAAGCCCCGGTTAGAGCCGGAGTGCATCTCTCATTATCGGAAGCCCCGGCCAGAGCCGGAGTGCATCTCTCACTATTTGAAGCCCCGGCCAGAGCCGAAGTGCGTAAGCCCCGGCCAGAGCCAGAGTGCATCTCTTATTACCGAAAGCCCCGGCCAGAGCCGGAGTGCATCTCCTATTTATCTAAAACCTCGGCCAAGACCGAGTGATATATGAGAACCCTCGGCTAAAAGCTGAGGAAGTTTGTTATCAATCTTGGAAGGCTCGGCAACACCGAGTATTTTATTATTTGAAGCCTCGGTTACAACCGAGTAGCATCTTGGAAGGCTCGGCAACACCGAGTAATTTATTATTTGGAAGCCTCGGTTACAACCGAGTAGCATCTTGGAAGGCTCGGCAACACCGAGTATTTTATTATTTGAAAGCCTCGGTTACAACCGAGTAGCATTTTGGAAGGCTCGGCAACACCGAGTAATTTATTATTTGGAAGCCTCGGTTACAACCGAGTAGCATCTTGAGAAGGCTCGGCAACACCGAGTAATTTATTATTTGAAGCCTCGGTTGCAACCGAGTAGCATCTTGGAAGGCTCGGCAACACCGAGTATTTTATTATTTGAAAGCCTCGGTTACAACCGAGTAGCATTTTGGAAGGCTCGGCAACACCGAGTAATTTATTATTTGGAAGCCTCGGTTACAACCGAGTAGCATCTTGAGAAGGCTCGGCAACACCGAGTAATTTATTATTTGAAGCCTCGGTTGCAACCGAGTAGCATCTTGGGAAGGCTCGGCAACAACGAGTAATGTATTTCTAAAGGCTCGGCAACAACCGAGTAATAAATTCCCAGAGCATCGGCCAAAGACCGAGTGATATATTTCTGAAGGCTCGGCAACAACCGAGTAATAAATTCATCCATAAAACGGCAATAAGAAGCAGGTCGTATAAATCCTCGGCTGGGCCGAGCAATAAATCTCCGAACCTTGGCAGCGCCAAGTAAAATATAATCTTGAAGGCTCGGCATCACCGAGTATTTTATTATTTGAAGCCTCGGTTACAACCGAGTAGCATCTTGAGAAGGCTCGGCAACACCGAGTAATTTATTATTTAAAGCCTCGGTTACAACCGAGTAGCATCTTGGAAGGCTCGGCAATACCGAGTAATTTATTATTTGGAAGCCTCGGTTACAACCGAGTAGCATCTTGGAAGGCTCGGCAACACCGAGTATTTTATTATTTGAAAGCCTCGGCTACAACCGAGTAGCATTTTGGAAGGCTCGGCAACACCGAGTAATTTATTATTTGGAAGCCTCGGTTACAACCGAGTAGCATCTTGAGAAGGCTCGGCAACACCGAGTAATTTATTATTTGAAGCCTCGGTTGCAACCGAGTAGCATCTTGGAAGGCTCGGCAACACCGAGTATTTTATTATTTGAAAGCCTCGGTTACAACGAGTAGCATTTTGGAAGGCTCGGCAACACAGTAATTTATTATTTGGAAGCCTCGGTTACAACCGAGTAGCATCTTGAGAAGGCTCGGCAACACCGAGTAATTTATTATTTGAAGCCTCGGTTGCAACCGAGTAGCATCTTGGGAAGGCTCGGCAACAACGAGTAATGTATTTCTAAAGGCTCGGCAACAACTGAGTAATAAATTCCCAGAGCATCGGCCAAAGACCGAGTGATATATTTCTGAAGGCTCGGCAACAACCGAGTAATAAATTCATCCATAAAACGGCAATAAGAAGCAGGTCGTATAAATCCTCGGCTGGGCCGAGCAATAAATCTCCGAACTTGGCAGCGCCAAGTAAAATATAATCTTGAAGGCTCGGCATCACCGAGTATTTTATTATTTGAAGCCTCGGTTACAACCGAGTAGCATCTTGAGAAGGCTCGGCAACACCGAGTAATTTATTATTTAAAGCCTTGGTTACAACCGAGTAGCATCTTGGAAGGCTCGGCAACACCGAATATTTTATTATTTGGAAGCCTCGGTTACAACCGAGTAGCATCTTGAGAAGGCTCGGCAACACCGAGTAATTTATTATTTGAAGCCTCGGTTGCAACCGAGTAGCATCTTGGGAAGGCTCGGCAACAACGAGTAATGTATTTCTAAAGGCTCGGCAACAACCGAGTAATAAATTCCCAGAGCATCGGCCAAAGACCGAGTGATATATTTCTGAAGGCTCGGCAACAACCGAGTAATAAATTCATCCATAAAACGGCAATAAGAAGCAGGTCGTATAAATCCTCGGCTGGGCCGAGCAATAAATCTCCGAACCTTGGCAGCGCCAAGTAAAATATAATCTTGAAGGCTCGGCATCACCGAGTATTTTATTATTTGAAGCCTCGGTTACAACCGAGTAGCATCTTGAGAAGGCTCGGCAACACCGAGTAATTTATTATTTAAAGCCTCGGTTACAACCGAGTAGCATCTTGGAAGGCTCGGCAACACCGAGTATTTTATTATTTGAAAGCCTCGGTTACAACCGAGTAGCATTTTGGAAGGCTCGGCAACACCGAGTAATTTATTATTTGGAAGCCTCGGTTACAACCGAGTAGCATCTTGAGAAGGCTCGGCAACACCGAGTAATTTATTATTTGAAGCCTCGGTTGCAACCGAGTAGCATCTTGGGAAGGCTCGGCAATAACGAGTAATATATTTCTAAAGGCTCGGCAACAATGAGTAATATATTTCTAAAGGCTCGGCAACAACCGAGTAATAAATTCCCAGGGCATCGGCCAAAGACCGAGTGATATATTTCTGAAGGCTCGGCAACAACCGAGTAATAAATTCATCCATAAAAGTATGCTCTTTCTAGACCCACTTTTATTCATTGAATTAAGTTTAGTTTTTAAAAGGCCTTCGAAATTTTTATAACTCCCCTTGAAAGTCACAATGAGAAGCAGGTCATAAAAAGCCCCGGTCAAAGCCGGAGTGCATCTCTTATGATAAAAAGCCCCGGCCAAAGCCGGAGTGCATCTCTTATTATCAAGCCCCGGCCAGAGCCGGAGTGCATCTCTTATCATCAAAAGCCCCGGCCAGAGCCGGAGTGCATCTCTTATCATCAAAAGCCCCGGCCAGAGCCGGAGTGCATCTCTTATGATAAAAAGCCCCGGCCAAAGCCGGAGTGCATCTCTCATTATCGGAAGCCCCGGCCAGAGCCGGAGTGCATCTCTTATCATCAAAAGCCCCGGCCAGAGCCGGAGTGCATCTCTTATCATCAAAAGCCCCGGCCAGAGCTGGAGTGCATCTCTTATTATTAAAAGCCCCGGCCAGAGCCGGAGTGCATCTCTTATGATAAAAAGCCCCGGCCAAAGCCGGAGTGCATCTCTCATTATCGGAAGCCCCGGCCAGAGCCGGAGTGCATCTCTTATCATCAAAAGCCCCGGCCAGAGCCGGAGTGCATCTCTTATCATCAAAAGCCCCGGCCAGAGCTGGAGTGCATCTCTTATTATTAAAAGCCCCGGCCAGAGCCGAAGTACATCTCTTATTATCAAAAGCCCCGGCCAGAGCAGGAGTGCATCTCTTATTATCAAAAGCCTCGGCCGAAGACTGAGTGATATATTTCTGCAGCCTCGGCCAATCCGAGTGATACAGCACTAAAGCTTCGTCCCAGCGGATAATTTCTCGGACACTCTAGTGCAACTAAAGCACCTCATTTTACTTCAGCAAGAGGGCCGCCCAGACCTTTCTCTAACCTACACAGAGATAAAAACTTCCTCTACAGAGGATCGAATGACACGTCCCCTAAATAAGATTGCTCCAGAATTCTACTCCCTATATCCGAAATTACACTTCGGACTAGGGAGTGGGGGGCATGTGATGAGGGGTAAAATCGTCATTGCATTGTTGACCGCTCACATCGGCGATGGGGTCGCGCCCAGTCAAAATGCCATGGTGGCGCGACATTCTAGCGACAAGAGTCTCCTCATTATGAAGAAAGAGAACAAGAGGGAA
This sequence comes from Calamus simplicifolius, assembly GCA_900491605.1. NCBI lineage: Eukaryota > Viridiplantae > Streptophyta > Magnoliopsida > Arecales > Arecaceae > Calamus > Calamus simplicifolius. Next base: position 246,998 of record UESW01004202.1, read on the forward strand.
AAAAGGGCCACGTCATGTGCGTGGGTTCTCCCAAGGGCCCCTTCATTAATATCCGTCAAATCAATAAAGTGGAGCATTTAATGGTGCAGAAACGGTCATAATGACTTGGCCAATATGCCTCGGCAAATATACTTCGGCCTAACATGCCTTGGCAAATATAGTTCGGCCAATATAGTTCGGCCAATATATTTAGGCCAACATGCCTCGGCAAATATACTTCGGCCTAACATGCCTCGAAAAATATAGTTCGGCCAATATAGCTCGGTTTCCGCAACCGCGCTATAACCTTCGCACCAACGTAATTATGGCCTCATAAAGGCCATGTGCATTTACCTACTTTAAGGCATTTAATGCCTTATCTCCTTCCATCATTAAGGCGCCATTATGCCTCGGCAAATATACTTCGGCCTAACATGCCTCGGAAAACATAGCTTGGCCATCATAGCTCGGCCAGCCTCAGCATCAGCCAGCTTCAGTATAGCTTGGCCATCATAGCTCGGCCAGCCTCAGCATCAGCCAGCTTCAGCATAGCTCGGCCAACATAGCTCGGTCAGCATGGCTCGGCCAGCCTCAGCCTCAGCCAGCTTCAGCATAGCTCGGCCAACATAGCTCGGCCAGCCTCAGCATCAGCCAGCTTCAGCATAGCTCGGCCAACATAGCTCGGCCAGCCTCAGCATCAGCCAGCTTCAGCATAGCTCGGCCAACATACCTCGGCCTCCGCAACCACGCTAAGTCTTTGCATCAAGGCATTTATGACCTCATAAAGGCCACTTATATTCACATGCTTTAAGGCATTCAATGCCTTATTTTCTTCCATGCATTAAGGCATTTATGGCTGCCACGTTGGCTCTTTATGCCTCGGCACCTACCTCCGCCGAGCCTCCGCCAGCCATGATGACTGAACCACAACACCTCTGCGGAATCTGGCGCAGGAGAGTTCAAATTTACTATAACAGAATAAGATTCCAAACAAGGAATCATGCCAAAACGTGGCCTAGGACCTACAATAGTGGCCTAGGGACCACGCGGCCATTGAGTCTCGATCCATCGGCCAGCTGTCCCCGCCTCCCAGCCGTCGATCCGCTAACTAACCAGATACGGATCCTACCGGCCCTGTAACAACCTGATTCGAATCCGTTTCGAATCCCAACAACTTTCAGACCTCATCCAGAGCACGTCCAAAAAGTCAGGTGACAGCCTATAAATACTACCACCCTCAAGCCTCTCAGGTACGGCTACTCTACGCCCATTTTTCATTTACAGTTCTTACACTCCGCCATGAAAGCTCCCACGAGAGCTCGGAGGAACTCTTCCTGGGAGATCCTTCTCTCCATATTTGTTGATTGCTGGTCTCCACTGACTTGGGCGTCGGAGGGTCTTCCGCAGAGGGCCACCCCCAACGCCTCTCGCGTGAGGACTGTCTTGCAGGTCCGCCCAGGAGGGAGCCCAAGCTGCGTCCCGATCGCGCCCGAGCCGGAGGACAGATTTCAGCGGCAACAAATTTTATTACATATTATATATTCATTTGCATGTATGAATGATTAGTTTGCACGATCAATATGTACTTACTATACCAAAAAACGATGCAATTGAAAAATTTAACTAGCGAGAGTTAGTAGACAGTGCTACACCCATGAACAATTTGCCCAGATACGAGCTTGGGGAATTTGACTGGTGAGAGTTAGAAGACAGCGCTACACCCATGAACAATTTGTTCTTTATCATTTTTCGTTTCAATATTTTGATCGTTTCAAATTCCGTTTAATTGCGTAGAAGTATTAGCTTTGACTTTCATTGTTCTAACTACTTGATTGGATGATATTTTGGGCCCATGAGCCCTCTTATATGTTTTATTTAGATCGATCAGGGAGTAAAATGTAACCTCCGTCTAATATGCTAGTCTAGTTGAAAGTCATGATCTTCTCTTTAGAAAGAAACCAAACTTTTGATGATAATGATAAGCAAATCTACGGGCCAGTTTGAATTAACTATAAGGATATCTTAAATAGACAGCCGTTGCTTATGCGTCGCATTATTGCTATTTCTCTTTCTCCTGATATTTTTCCCGATATCAGGGTTTGGAAGCGATCCTATTTGCCGCGTGCTCCCATCAGGGACCTTCTCTAGATCTACAGAGCTCCTACCCAATCATTGGCTGATATGGCTTGGATTTGGTGTTTTCCTATTCACCTTAGGGTACGTCTTTTCCTTTGTAAGCTTGCACGGAATTATCTTTCCACATGCTTCGTGCTTTCTAGACGTGGCCTCGGGATCCAGTCTACGTATCTGTTATGTGAGATTGAGGAGGAGTCGGTGGATCATGCCATCTTCTCTTGTCTCAGAGCTAGCCATATTTGGGAGATTGCTAGTGATCGACCTTGGGATGCTGCCTTCGCTTCTCTTCGTCTTTCTTTTCTTGACTTGATTAGGAAGGATGTCAGGAGAAGCTGCTGTAAGCAGGGTTCGTCGAGGGCTTATATTGCTTATCAAATATGGTTATCCCGGAACTGGATTGTCTTTACTTATGAGTCTGCCCCGTCGTATAGGGTGATGAGGATTGCATTGACCTTATCTACTGAGTACATTTTCCAGCGTTTGGCTCGTTATTGTGATAGCTCTGGCCCCTGGGATTCCCATGCTGCCCCGGCAGCGCACCGGCGTACGGTCTTTATTTCTTGGGAACTCCCTCCTTCAGGGTTTGTCAAAATCAATTTTGATGGGAGTGTTCGTGGCAGATCTGCTAGATCGGATTATGTCATTCAGAGATTTGATGGAGCTTTGCTGTCTGCTGGTAGATTTAGTTTCCTGGATTCCTCAGTACCGCTTGCGGAGCTTTACGCTGCTTGGACAGGGGTTTCTAGTGCTATTCGCAGTCTTGGAGCCCGTCGCATTATCCTTGAGGGGATGCTCTCATCGTAATTTGGTGGCTTCGTCAGGATCATTGTTACCAAGTGCCAACCAATTCTTTGATCTCAGATATTCGATTTCTCCTCTAGGAGGTTGATATCATCCAGATCTGTCATACATACAGGGGACGCTAATTCTGCGGCTGATTGGATTGCCGCTAAAATGGTCGATCATTTTGGATTTTGGCAATGGCAGTCCGGAGACCGTTGTCCTCGTATCCTTACCCAACTTTTGTACCATGATAGATTGTGCTTGAGTCACCCTAGGTTGGTATGATCATCCGACTGTACCAAAAAAAAAAACAGACAGCCGTTGGCTTTAGTAACTAGAGGTAGCTAATTCAAACAAATTCTCTGTTAAACATGTTTACTTTCAACCAAAACTCTATGACCTTCAAGGAAACTTAAGTTCGGAAGAAACACTTTATGCAATGTATCCTTAAAATAAAATCAAAAATCCAATTTTACATAAAATAGTTTTCACATAAAAGCAAGAAGAACCTATTATTTAAAAATCATATTTTTAGGTTTCGAGGGCTATCAACTTTTTCAATCTCAGTTTTATAAAAAGTAATCAAATATGATTGTTTTAAAATAATTTCTTTTTTATATAGTTAAACTAGTTTAAGTTTTACTCCTCTTGCTTTGTTTTCTGGATTTTTTTTAAAAAATTGTAAATTCTAAGGTTTTTTTAATATATCCTTCTATTATCATCATATCACTAAAATCATCTTCTTACTTTTCTTTTTGTCCTCCTTTTGAAGTATGTTGTAGTAGCTACAATTATAACTTTTGGCCTTCCTTGTACTTGCAAGTGCCATCATGCAGCCAAGATTTTATCTTGTGTGTTGAAGCATTACAATGCTTGGGCATCTAACTAAGATGCTATACAATGCATATGAGACACTTAATTTTTCTTAAGATCAAATGTGTATATCATTTTCCTAGGATGTTCATAAATATGCAGTCCGTATAAAAACTACCTCCCTTTCACGGAGTAGATGGTTTTTTTTTTTTTTTTTTTTTTTTTTGGTACAACGGCGGGCGATCACACTAACCTAGTGCGAGTCAGCCCAGAAAGGTCTGAATACAAAAATTGCTGTAGCATAGATGGACAGGGATCGTTCGGCATCCAATACCACGATCCATCATGCTGGGCCACAAAGGACGCTACCCAGTCCGCCGCTGAATTGGCTTCTCGAAAAATATGGTGAATCCGGGTACAGACGACCTTGGAAAGGATGAAGCGAATGTCTGTCAGAATAGGGTTAGTAGGATCAGAATGGCAGTTCTCCTTCTGCAACCAGGAAATAACCGCCAAGGAATCACCCTCAATGACAATCCTATGGGCCTGTAGAGTCCTGACAGCATAAGAAATGCCCGCCCACGCTGCATACAGCTCAGACATCAAGACAGAGGAGTCAATGGATCCAAAACCTCCCGCTCCCAGAAGCTCACCCTGAGGGTCACGGACAAGGAATCCAGAACCAGCCGCTCTGCCACGAACACTGCCATCAAATTGATTTTGACGAACCATGGAGGAGGGGGATCCCAAGAGATAAGCACCGAATGACGGTTCGCTGCCGAAGCAGCAGGGGATCCCCAGAGGCCAGAGACATCAGAACCAACCCGAGCACAGTCCATGACCAAAGAACTGATTTTCCTCATAATTCTGAAAGAAGACACAGAATCGTCCGTAAAGAGAATCTGGTTTCTCGATAACCATATATGATAGGCCGTGGCAATCCAACATCTGCACCTCTGTGAAGAAGCTCTACGAATATCCCGAAAGAAAGAGGAACGAGGAGAACCCTGATCGTCCCTCCTTACAGAATAACCAGCCCTCTGCCATAACCAACTCACCCTGGGGCAGGTAAAGATAGCATGATCAGAGGATTCGTCCTCCTCCCTACAAATCGGACAGCACGGATGAATCGCCAGACTTCTTCTAGAAAGAAGAAGACAAGTGAGAAGGCAATTCCACAGAAGCTTCCACATAAATAGCTGCACTCTGGGGAGGGTGGGAAGCTTCCAAATCCAATTAGAATCAATCGAACACTGGGACTCCGGCCTGAAAATCATCATCAAATCCTTGATTGGAGCCCTAGAGACACAAGATTTCTGCCACAATCTGGAGTCAGAAGAGCAACCAGGGATAATGGGCATCAGCAGAATACGTCTGGCAAGCTCCAACCCAAAGAAACGGGTCACAGAGGGGATATGCCAGGCAGGGGGATCAGAAGAAATCAGATCCTTAACCCTAAGGTTATAAGGGATGTCAATGCTTATAAAAGAGGGCCATCGTGAGAGAGGAATATCCGAAAACCAAGTATCCTGAATAACATCTATAGATGATCCATCTCCCATCATACACGTAACATTACCCCTGATAGCCTGACCAAATCTGCAAACTTCCTTCCAAAAGGAGGAGCAACCACGTGGAGGCCTGATATAAGAATCCGGCACCCAGCCACCATACCTAGAACGCATAATAGTACTCCATAGACAGTGCGGCTCCAGAAGGAATCTTGAAGCATGTCTGGCCAGGAGGGCATCCCTTCTAACAATCAGAGACTGAATCCCAAGACCTCCATCTTGGATAGGCATGCAAACAGTTTCCCAAGATAAAAGATGCATACCATGACCTTCTTGCGTAGAAGCCCATAGAAAATCACGGAAGCTTCTCTCAATCCTCTTAAGACAAGTAATAGGAATAATAGAATTAGACAGAAGATACATGGGAAGGGAGGAGAGGACCGAGCGTATGATAATAATCCTGGCCATCATCGAGAGGCCCGTAACCTGCCACCCCTCCATACGCTGATGAATCCTCCTCTCAAGCTCGCTGAAATCAGAACAACGGGGACGCCTTCCTGTGATAGGAATCCCCAAATACGTCAATCTGTCTGCCTGAGTAGAAATTCCTGATAAAGAAATAATGGCTTCCCTTATAGCTCTAGGAGTCTTCGGGCTGAAACATAAAGTGGATTTTAGAAAATTAACCTTCTGGCCTGAAGCCTGACAATATCTCTGAATAATAGAATAGAAAGACGACGCATTAACAATAGAAGCCTGGCCCAGTAGAATGCAGTCATCCGCAAACAGGAGATGAGATACTAAGGGGCCCTCCGCTCCAGCCAAATAAGGGACAATACTCCGATCTCTCTGCGCCTGATGGAAAGCCCGAGACAAATCATCCACAGCAAGAATAAACAGCAGAGGGGACAAAGGGCAGCCCTGCCGGATCCCCACGGTAGAGTGAAAGAATCTGGTCGAACTACCATTAATAATTATGGAGAAGGATGGCGTCTGGATGCATGCCATTATCCACTCAATGAACAAGTCATCAATTCCAAACTCTATAAGAGAGCGACGCAAAAAGGCCCAATTCAGTCTGTCATAGGCTCTCTCCATATCAAGTTTAACAGCCATTAGACTTCTCCTGGCCGAAGCTCTCTGTAAATCAAACATAAATTCCTGGGCAATGAGAATGTTATCAGAAATAGAACGCCCTCTAATAAACGCCCCTTGTTCCGCAGAAATTAGGCGAGGGATCACCAGAGCAAGCCGGCGAGCCAAAAGCCTAGCACAGACCTTATAGAGCGTAGTGCATAGACTGATGGGCCGAAAATGCTGAGGAAGGGAGGCATCAGGACGCTTAGGCACCAGAGAAATAAAGATCTGATTCCATTCCGCTGGAATTTGTTTAGCCAGGAACACAGACTGAATTGCCAAAACTATCATAGTTTGTATTTTATCGTGCCAACATAATCGATGCTATTTATTTTTACATTAATTGAAGGTATAAATGAAAAGTTATAAAAATATGTAAAAATTTTACTTTTTAGATTTTGTATTAAAAAAAATATATATTTAAATTATTATAATATTACATTTTATAGACGGAGACGTGATTCCGCTATGGCGCATGGAGGCAAGCAGCTGCCGCTTTCTTTTGACGGGGGATAATAATATCAATCGACCTCCGGACGGCAGACGCTAGCCAACCAGGAGTCGCCACATCTACGGGATTATTTTACTCCACCCTCCCCCGGCTCGCCATCATAAAAATCCAACCTTTCTCCCGATTCCTCATCGCGAGAATCTCATTCCTAAATCCCCTTTCTTCTCTCTCGAGATTCCGATAACACCCAAAGTTTTTATAAAAAAGAATGGGATTGGGATCGGAAGAAGGGGAGCAGCGAAAGAATGGCGAGACTCTTCCTCTGTCGCCGTATCGATACAATTCCCCTCTGGTCCAGGTCTCCCTCATCGGCTTGGTGTGCTTCTGCTGCCCGGGCATGTTCAACGCCCTCTCCGGCATGGGCGGCGGCGGCCAGCTCGACCACCGGGCCGTCGACAACGCCAACACCGCCCTATACACCACCTTCGCCGTCTTCGGCGTCCTCGGCGGCGGCATCTACAACCTCCTCGGCCCCCGCCTCACCCTCCTCGCCGGTTGCTCCACCTACGCCCTCTACGCCGGCTCCCTCCTCTACTACAACCACTCCCACGGCCAGACCTTCGTCGTCGTCGCCGGCGCCATCCTCGGCGTCGGCGCCGGCCTCCTCTGGGCCGGCCAGGGCGCCATCATGACCTCCTACCCCCCGCCCCACCGCAAGGGCTCCTACATCTCCCTCTTTTGGGCCATCTTCAACCTCGGCGGCGTCATCGGCGGCCTCATTCCCTTCATCCTCAATTACCACCGCAAAGATGCCGCCTCCGTCAACGACGGCACCTACATCGCCTTCATGTGCTTCATGGCCGCCGGCGCCGTCCTCTCCATCGCCATCCTCCACCCCTCGCGGGTTGTCCGCGATGACGGCACCCGCGCCACCGCCATTACCTACTCCGACGTCGGCACCGAGGCGGTCGAGATCCTCAAGCTCTTCGCCAATTGGAAGATGCTCCTCATCCTCCCCGCCGCCTGGGCCAGCAACTTCTTCTACACGTACCAGTTCAACAACGTCAATGGACTCCTCTTCACTCTGAGGACCAAAGGCCTCAACAACGTCTTCTACTGGGGGGCGCAGATGCTCGGCTCCTTCGGGATCGGCTACTTCCTCGACTTCTCCTTCAAGAGCCGGAGGATGAGGGGCCTCGTCGGGATCGCCGCCGTGGCGGTGCTCGGGACGGCGATTTGGGCCGGGGGGCTGGCGAACCAGCTCAGGTATACTAATGGCAAGTGGAGTGATCTCCTGGATTTCAAGGACTCCGGGGGGCGCTTCGCCGGGCCGTTCGTTCTCTACTTCTCTTATGGGCTCCTCGATGCCATGTTCCAGAGCTTGTGCTACTGGGTCATCGGAACGTTGGCCAACGATTCCGAGACCCTTAGCAGGTGGTACCTTTTGCTACATTGCCCTGTGTTATTTATCAAACAAATCTTCTATTACAAATGGTTACAGCTTTCTTGCTTTTATCCGACGACATCAAAAACATTCTCAGGAAAAAGAGAAGGCATGGAAATCTGAGTAATTTACTAATAATTTCCACTGTTTTAAACTGTGACAGGTATGTTGGATTCTACAAGGGAGTGCAGAGCGCCGGCGCCGCCGTTGCCTGGCAAATTGATAACAGGAAAACGCCTCTACTGTCGCAGTTGATTGTGAACTGGTCGCTGACCACCGTGAGCTATCCCTTGCTGGTGGTCTTGGTGCTCTTGGCCGTGAAGGACGAGGACACCGCCGAGGATGGAGAGAGCAAAGCGCCGAAGCCGTCATCAGCTCTTCCTGCTTCTGCTCATTGATGATGATCATGAGCAAGGCGATTAGATTAAATGGATTGGATTAAACATATCACGATTGTGGCAATGTTTCATAGGAAAAAAAAAAAAAGTCGTCAAGAAAAATCGTGGCAAATTTGTATTCGTGGCTCATGGATGTTTGTCAACATTTAGATCCAATTTTAACATAATGTAATCTGTGGTAAAGAGTGTTTACTTTCCAAATAGGATTTTTCAGAGCAAATAGTACTTCTCCACCCACAGCTCTTGGTAGGTCTGGTCTCGATTTTTTTAATAGAATACTGGACCAGAAAGGCTTCTCATTCCGTTGAGGGATTACTTTTAGCTGCCCTCGATTCTCTGCATGGTGTGCATGACGATCGAGGGAGGAAAATAAAAGGAGAGAATTGATCGGTGATTCTTTTAACTTGGTGTCTCATATGGTCATGCCAACTTAAACCAGCACAGCAGTCTCTCTCTCTCTCTCTCTCACACACACACTTACACACGGCCAACAGCAGATAAAAGCACATGTATTAGGAATTTTTTACTGAATCTGAAAATAAGTTAATCTGTGCATTTAGCAAATAAATTAACAGTAGAATTATAAATATGTCCCCTGTTATTTAATCTTGGGATCGATATATGATGCAAATAAAATAGATGTAGTGGTTCTTTTAAATTCCTTGATTTCCAATAGTCAATCGAGTTCTAATTGCCTTTTTTAGATTAAAGATGAGAAGCATATGTTAAATGAAGATGATTTATTATATAATCTTAGCTTGATTACTGTGCTTTTCATGCAATAGCGATTAAGATTAGTTTTTATTCTTACAATATTTTAAATATTATGAAAGGTTTCTCAATTTAGTGTTTGAAACTTGAATATGACATAACTTTAGTCTAAATGGATTTGGTTTAACATCTGAATTCATATCATGCATTCTATGGATTCTTTTCAACATCTTAACATCTTAAGGATACATTATTTCCATCATAAAGAATAACGACACTTGGTAATTTTGATAGTAAATTTTATTGATAAGTTCTTTAAATAACATATTTAGATTTCAACAACAACAACAAAAAAAACCCATACGTTGACGCCAAATCACCGGTCTCGAGCGCCCGGTCGCCTCTTCCAGCGAGCTCCTCACGCTTGCAAGCAAGTCCCGGGGGCTGGAGATTCCGACGGGGACCCTCCGATGCTCAAGTCAGTGGTCTGGGCAACAGCCGTGAGCTTAAGGAAGCTCGAAAGAGAAAGAGAGAGAGATGACTCCGAGAAAAGCCCTCGCTGTGAGCGTTTAGGGGTGTAATGAGTGTATTACCTGGACGAGGTCCCTCTTACCCTCTTTATAGGTGTTTAGAGTTTGTCTGGCTTGACTAGTTGAGGCCTTATAATGATGACCTTGATGGGAAAAGCGTCAGAGCTGATGTCTGTGAGGCATGGGGTTCTACCACTTGTCAGAGCATTTAAGATGATGGCAGCAATGGCAGAGCTTGCTTCCTTCTTTGATATGTCAGGACTGCAGGTCAAGTCCCATCAACGACGTGGCCAGTGGGTAGGTGGCCCTGGCCAGGAAGTGCCGGGGCGGGGCCGGCCAGGGATGGCTAGGGCCGGCCCGGCCGGCTCGGAGATGCCGGGGCCGGCTGGGAAGTGCCGGGGCCGGATAGCTTGGACACGCCGGGGCCGGCTAGGAAAGTGTCGGGGCCGGCCAGCTTGGACACGCCAAGGCCGCCTAGCTTGGACACACCGGGGGGGCCGGCTAGGAAAGTGCCGGGGCCGCCTGCTTGGACACACCGGGGGGGCCAGCTAGGAAAGTGCTGAGGCCGTCTGGCTTGGACACGCTGGGGGCCGGCTAGGAAAGTGTTGGGGCCGCCTAGCTTGGACATGCCGGGGGCCGGCTAGGAGAGTGCCGGGCTGCCTGGCTTGGACACGCCGGGGCCGGCTAGGAGAATGCCGGGCCGCCTGGCTTGGACATGCCGGGGGCCGGCTAGGAAGGTGCCGGGGCCGGCTGGGAGGTGCCGGGGCCGGCTGGGAAAGTGCGCCTGGCTTGGACACGCCGAGGCCCGGCTAGGAAAGTGCTGGGGCTGCCTAGCTTGGACACGCCGGGGGCCGGCTAGGAAAGTGTCGGGGCCGCCTAGCTTGGACACGCCGGGGGCCGGCTAGGAGAGTGCCGGGCCACCTAGCTTGGACACGCCGAGGCAGCCTAGGAGAGTGCCGGGCCGCCTGGCTTGGACAAGCCGGGGGCCGGCTAGGAAGGTGCCGGGGCCGGCTGGGAGGTGTCGGCCATTGGGGTTCGGCCTTGGAGGTGTTGGCCATGGAGCTGTCGGCCTTGGAGCTGTCGGCCTTGGAGCTGTCAGCCATGGAGCCGTCAGCCTTGGAGCTGCCGGTCATGGAGCCGTCGGCCTTGGAGCTATCGGCCTTGGAGCCGTCGGCCTTGGAGCCGTCGGCCTTGGAGCTGCCGGCCATGGAGCCGTCGGCCTTGGAGTTGTCGGCCATGGAGCCTTCGGCCTTGAAGCTGTCGGCCATGGGGCCGTCGGCCATGGAGCTGTCGGCCATGGAGCTGTCGACCTTGGAGCTTAGAGCAATTGGGTGCACGTGGCTTTATGAGGCCACAAATGCTATCGTGGCCGAAGGGCCCTTTGGAGGCCAAAGGGGGGCTCCGTCGGTTTCCTTCCTTCACGGTTCTCTAACGACGTTGGATCAACCACATCAGATGCCCCCTCGCCCCTGAGACGAAGCGGGTCCACCCCAGCAAGACGAAAGGGGTGTTACCTCCCAAGTGGCTGATCCTCGCCTGACTTTAGGCCTTTAACTTTTGACATGAAGTTTGGATGTGGGTCCCCGTCCACATGCTATTGAGGCAAAGAGCCAATGATGCCGCAATGATGCTCCTGAGACAGAGGGGGCCATTGCTGCGGAGGCAGAGATAAGCTGCTGGGGCTGTAATCAGGCCGTTGAGGCTAAAACAAGATGGCCGAAGTAGAAATAAAACCACATGGGCTGAAATAAAATTGCCTGTGTGTTTGTGTGCTGGTCCGGAAGGTGACTCAAGCGGGTACGGGCTGTTAGGGATTTGAACCGACTCGGGGCATAGGCTAGCCAGGCCGAGTGGTATCCGTTAGCCGCCATACCGTCGAGCTACTCCAAAATCACCTTGGGGTTTCGTGGCTGGCCCGAGGGGTGACTCGAGGTCGCTGGAATCATAGGTCTTGAACCACCGCGGGGGTTTCGCGGCCGGCCCGGGGGTAACCTTTTGATCGCAGGACCGTCGAGAGCCTTTTGAATGGTTGATTTTCCCATAATGCATTTAGATACTAATGAAAAGAAACTTTTTCTTGTAGTGTACTTAGCTCTTTGTTGGAGGGGTTTGTCTCCTTCTGCTTCGTTTTGGGAGGCTCCACGTTAGTGGCTTTTGTTGGTGAGCTTGGGGGGCTCTTTACTTTTGGCGTGAAGTTTAGAGGTGGGTGCCCGTCAACTGTGAGCTGAGTTGGCCTCTCCCAGCTGTGAGCCGATTGACCGTTGACCGCTAATGCAGGGCTGAAATGAAGCCGCTGAGGCTGTGACGAAGCTGCTGAGGCAAAGTTGAGGACATTGAGAGCCTTTTGAACCTCGGAGAGTGACCTGAAAGTTGAGAGTCGTCAGGTGCCTTTTGTAACGAGCTGGCCTTGAGCTTTTTGTGCTGAACTGGGGTCAAGCTTAGAGTGTCGGCACTTGGGGTCGACCGAGGTCTTCCCTGCTGGACCCGGGCTTAAGGTGCCAGCGCTTGGGGTCGACCGAGGTCTTCCCTGCTAGACCCGAGCTTTTTGTGCCGATCGGGGTCGGGCTTTAGCCGCCGACGGGTGTCGGGCTTCATGCCTGGCTGGTGCAGGGCTTTATCCGCCGACGGGTGTCGGGCTTCATGCCTGGCTGGTGCAGGGCTTTAACCGCCGATGGGTGTCAGGCTTCATGTCTGGCTAGTGCAGGGCTTTAGGTGCCGACGGATGTCGGGCTTCATGCCTGGCTGGTGCAGGGCTTTATCCGCCGACGGGTGTCGGGCTTCATGCCTGGCTGGTGCAGGGCTTTAGGTGCCGTTGGGTGTCGGGCTTCATGCCTGGCTGGTGCAGGGCTTTAGGTGCCGACGGGTGTCGGGCTTCATGCCTGGCTGGTGCAGGGCTTTATCTGCCGACGGGTGTCGGGCTTCATGCCTGGTTGGTGCAGGGCTTTAGGTGCCGACGGGTGTCGGGCTTCATGCCTAGCCGGTGCAGGGCTTTAGGTGCCGATGGGTTCGGGCTTCATGCCTGGCTGGTGCAGGGATTTATTCGCCGACGGGTGTTGGGCTTCATGCCTGGCTGGTGCAGGGCTTTAGGTGCCGACGGGTGTCGAGCTTCATGCCCGGCTGGTGCAGGGCTTTAGGTGCCGACGGGTGTCGGGCTTCATGCCTGGCTGGTGCAGGGCTTTAGGTGCCGACGGGTGTCGGGCTTCATGCTTGGCTGGCCCAGGGCTTTTTGTGCCGGCGCTCGGGGCCGGCCGAAGCCGTCCCTGCTGGACCCAGGCTTTTGTTGCTGAGAGCCGATGGTGCACCGCTCTGCCAGTGGTACACTGGGCTTCATGCCTGGCTTGCCCAAGGCTTTTGTGCCGGCGCTCGGGGCGGCCGAGACCGTCCCTGCTGGACCCGGGCTTTTGTTGCTGAGAGTCGGTGGTGCACCGCTCTACCAGTGGTACACTAGGCTTCATGCCTGGCTGGCCCAGGGCTTTTGTGCCGGCGCTCGGGGCCGGCCGAGGCCATCCCTGTTGGACCCGGGCTTTTGTTGCTGAGAGCCGGTGGTGCACCGCTCTGCCAGTGGTACACTGGGCTTCATGCCTGGTTGGCCCAGGGCTTTTGTGTCGGCGCTTGGGGCCGACCGAGACCATCCCTGCTGGACCCGGGCTTTTGTTGCTGAGAGCCGGTGGTGCATCGCTCTGCCAGTGGTACACTGGGCTTCATGCCTGGCTGGCCCAGGGCTTTTGTGCCGGCGCTCGGGGCCGGCCGAGACCATCCCTGCTGGACTCGGGCTTTTGTTGTTGAGAGCCGGTGGTGCACCGCTCTGCCAGTGGTATATTGGGCTTCATGCCTGGCTGGCCCAGGGCTTTTGTGCCAGCGCTCGGGGCCGGCCGAGGCCGTCCCTGCTGGACCCGGGCTTTTGTTGCTGAGAGCCGGTGGTGCACCGCTTTGCCAGTGGTACACTGGGCTTCATGCCTGGCTGGCCTAGGGCTTTTGTGCCGGCGCTTAGGGCCGGCCGAGACCATCCCTGCTGGAACCGGGCTTTTGTTGCTGAGAGCCGGTGGTGCACCGCTCTGCTAGTGGTACACTGGGCTTCATGCCTGGCTGGCCCAGGGCTTTTGTGCCAGCGCTCGGGGCCGGCCGAGGCCATCCCTGCTGGACCCGGGCTTTTATTGCTGAGAGCCGATGGTGCACCGCTCTGCTAGTGGTACACTGGGCTTCATGCCTGGCTGGCCCAGGGCTTTTGTGCTGGCGCTCAGGGCCAGCCGAAACTGTCCCTACTGGACCCAGGCTTTTGTTGCTGAGAGCCGGTGGTGCATCGCTCTGCCAATGGTACACTGGGCTTCATGCCTGGCTGGCCCAGGGCTTTTGTGCCGGCGCTCGGGGCCGGTCGAGGCCGTCCTTGCTGGACCCATGCTTTTGTTGCTGAGAGCCGGTGGTGCACCGCTCTGCCAGTGGTACACTGGGCTTCATGCCTGGTTGGCCCAGGGCTTTTGTACGCCAAATCGAGGTTGGCTTTGGATGTTGATGCAAGGTAGATCTTCCCTGCATGACATTTTTAAGTATTAATGAAAGAAAACTGTCTTAAGTGCAATGTACTTAGCTCTTGTAGCTCCCATGTTTTCCTTTTGCAGGTTTGAGCACTTTCGTTCGTTGGTGACCTGCCCCCCAGGGAGTCATGTTAGTCGGATTGGAAGTGTCGTTGCCCTTACTTGGGCCTTCCCTCGCATTGGAGGCCAGGACGAGATGCCTGTGGCCAGGAAGAAGCTGGAAACCGGGACAAAGCTGGAGTCCGTTGAGGAAAGCCTCGACAGTTGGCGGTCATTGAAGATGAATGGCTGGGAGAGTCCATCGAGGGCGCTGCTGAGAGTAAAAAGGTCGGAGGAGTTGCTGGGAGGGCTCTTTGCCTAGCTTTTTCTTTGAAGAGATTGATTGCCCTCGGTGCTGAAGCTTAAGAGCAGCAGTCAAAGCCTTTTGTCCTCATCTTCTTCCTTTTATTAGTTGCAACGACACCTCTCGGCTTGCTCTAGCCGATTGTTGAGCCTTTGAGTGAGCTCTTCCAGCCGCCGGTGTTGTTCGTCCAGATGCTTCCTCATCTTATGATTAAGGTCCTCCCCAGATGACCCGAAAGACTAATAGAAGGCAGGAGATCGGTGGTGCTCAGGTGAAGCTTGATGGTGATTAGCTTCTCTGTGAGGAGATTTTCCGCGAGCGGATCACTAGCCAACTGGTGCAGCTATCATGGGCGACGTGAGAGGCTTGGGGTGCTGCTGAGTGGCCCCCGAGCGTTGCTTCTGCAGTTCATGAACTGCTACTTTCAAAGCTTGATCTTGTCGATTGAGAATGGCCAGCTGGTTAATCAGAGCAGCTGAAGTTGGTGATGAAGGAGGGGTAGGGTGAGAGAGACTGGTCTTTTGTCGCTCAGTGCAATGTGGATGCCCCCCAGCACGATTGGTAAGAACCTCTGGCATGCGCATCACCATCATAGCTATCTTAGAGGGGACGAAGACTTATAGCTCAAGGAGACAGCTTTCTTTCCTTCAGCGCGTCCCTCCTTCCTGGCGCGCCAATCTGTTGACGCCAAATCACCGGCCTCGAGCGTCCGGTCGCCTCCTCCAGCGAGCTCCTCGCGCCTGCAAGCAAGTCCCGGGGGCCGGAGATTCCGGCGGGGACCCTCCGACGCTCAAGTCAGTGGTCTGGGCAACAACCGTGAGCTTGAAGAAGCTCGAAAGAGAAAGAGAGAGATGGCTCCGAGAAGAGCCCTCGCTGTGAGCGTTTAGGGGTGTAATGAGTGTGTTACCTGGTCGAGGTCCCTCTTACCCTCTTTATAGGTGTTTAGAGTTTGTCTGGCTTGACTAGTTGAGGCCTTGTAATGATGACCTTGATGGGAGAAGTGTCAGAGCTGATGTCTGTGAGGCATGGGGTTCTACCACTTGTCAGAGCATTTAAGGTGATGGAAGCAATGGTAGAGCTTGCTTCCTTCTTTGATATGTTAGGACTGCAGGTCAAGTCCCATCAATGACGTGGCCAGTGGGTAGGTGGCCCTGGCCAGGAAGTGCCGGGCGGGGCCGGCCAGGGATGGCTGGGGCTGGCCCGACCGGCTCAGAGATGCCGGGGCCGGCTGGGAAGTGCCGGGGCTGGATAGCTTGGACATGCCGGGGCCGGCTAGGAAAGTGCCGGGGCCGGCCAGCTTGGACACGCCGAGGCCGCCTAGCTTGGACACGCTGGGGGGGAGGGGCGGCTAGGATAGTGCCGGGGCCGCCTAGCTTGGACATGCCGGGGACCGGCTAGGAAAGTGCCGGGGCCGCCTAGCTTGGACACGCCGGGGGGGCTGGCTAGGAAAGTGCCGGGGCCGCCTGGCTTGGACACGTCGGGGGCAGGCTAGGAAAGTGCCGGGGCGCCTGGCTTGGACACGCCGGGGGCCGGCTAGGAGAATGCCGGGCCGCCTGGCTTGGACACGCCGGGGGCCGGCTGGGAGGTGCCGGGACCGGCTGGGAAAGTGCCCGGGCTGCCTGGGAGAGTGCCGGGCCGCCTGGCTTGGATACGCCGGGGGCCGGCTAGGAAAGTGCCGGGGCCGCCTAGCTTGGACACGCCGGGGGCCGGCTAGGAAAGTGCCGGGGCCGCCTAACTTGGACACGCCAGGGGCTGGCTTGGAAAGTGCCGGGGCCGCCTAGCTTGGACACGCCGGGGGCCGGCTAGGAGAGTGTCAGGTCGCCTAGCTTGGACATGCCGAGGCCGCCTAGGAGAGTGTCGAGCCGCCTGGCTTGGACACGCCGGGGGCCGGCTAGGAAGGTGCCGGGGCCGGCTGGGAGGTGTCGGCCATTGGGGTTTGACCTTGGAGGTGTCGGCCATGGAGCTGTCGGCCATGGAGCCGTCGGCCTTGAAGCTGCCGGCCATGGAGCCGTCGGCCATGGAGCCGTCGGCCTTGGAGCTGCCGGCCATGGAGCCGTCGGTCATGGGGCCATCGGCCATGGAGCTTAGAGCAATTGGGTGCACGTGGCTTTATGAGGCCACAAACGCTTCCGTGGCCGAAGGGCCCTTTGGAGGCCAAAGGGGGGCTCCGTCGGTTTCCTTCCTTTACGGTTCTCTAACGGCGTTGGATCAGCCACATCACCATAGAATGAAGCTATTATATTTAAATGGAGCTTTATGCTCTAGACTTTCATTACTAAAGTTTCAAAACTGAAAATTATCCATAAAAATTTAAACTTACAAAGCATTGAATGAAGAATGAAATTTAATTTTTTTGAGCAACAAGATCACATACCTCAGACCTAATAAAGGGGTGGAAGTTCAATTTTTGTTGATATCAGCATTTGAGTGATGAAGTGGATGTATGATAGAAGGTGGGATTCACAACTTCTAATCCTAAAACCAACTAACTACATGTGTTATGCATTGTTGAGATATAAAAAATATTGCTTTTGCAATATCTTTTAAGGAAGAATGTTGCTTGCAATCTTCTAAGATCATTTTAGGAAGAATGTTGCTTGTATTGTTAATTATTAAGATATTAGATATATAAAATAAGCAAAAATCTACTAAAGAAAGTGCACCATATACTCTTATGCAAATTCTTTTATTTTACTGCTTCAAGGCACGATTGAATGGGCAACTATCATGAGTCATACTCTCCTTGTGACTCATACTATCTCCTCATGGTATGGGAACCAGCTAAGAACGAACATTGGGTCACGCATTGAATAAATAAGCCAAAAATATGCTTTTGATTCTCAAATTTTCACTCATATTCCATTTTTAATCTTTAAACTTTTAGCTGCTATATTTGAATTTTTTATATTTTAACAATGTTATATTCTTAATACTCTTATTATATAAGATAAATTAGAATTGATGTAATAGTTAATGTGTCAGTCCGTCAACTAGTTTATATGTTCGCATCAGTATGGCATATTATTTATTACATTAATTTTAATTGATCTTCTGTAATAAAATATTAGAAATATAATAATTTTAAAATATAAAAAAAAATTAAATTATAAAAATTAAAAATTTAAGCATCAAATAAATTTTAAGCGAAAGTTTGAGGGCCAAAGGTATATATAAGCCCATAAATAATAAGTACATATGATAACTTTTTTTGGAAGAAATAGCTTCAAATAGCTATTTATTGGATAACTTAGTGCAATATTGTTCAGAAGACGTTGGACCTCTACAAATGGCTATCCCTGCAACCCTCCAACCGTGGCCGGGTAGACCTGAAGCCAATTTGACCTCGATCTAGGTCCGACCCAAAGCGCGGAGCCTATCATTGGAACCGGAGAGGGTTCGGTGTCCGCTACTTGAGCTGCGCGCGGGACGAGAGGGACGCCGAGGAGGGACGGTTCGGAAAGCAATACCGCAGAAGCGAAGCGGAGAGACTGACGGCAGCATGCTGTTCCGCGGCGGCGGCGGCGGCGGCGATTTCGTTGCGGCCGGCCGGATGCTGGTGCGGTATTTCTCGAAGAAGCGCAGCCCGGACCTGCGAAGGATAAACCCCAAGGTGCCGAGGGAGGAGGCCAAGGCCATCTCCAAAAACCTCTACGATATCCTGAAGGACCACGGCCCCCTTACCGTCTCCAACACCTGGAACTACGTCAAGGTATTATAAGCCTTTCTGGGGCTTTGTTTGTCTTGCCTACCCTTTTCGCTCTTCTTCTTCTTTGTTTTTTTTCTTTTTAAATAGAGTGCGCGACTCGAGTTTACAATGGTTAGTGCATTGACAATATTATTGATTTTGCTTTTTTTTTTTTAACTTTTTTTCTTGGCATGTATTAGAGCTGGTGAGTTCTCTATGATTCTGTTTATTGGTTGCCAAAGAGACGTGGTATTCCAATAGGTGTTTGATGAATTGTCCTTGAAGCTGTTGTTACCGGCCATTTCCTGTGGCTTTTCATCAGCTGATTCTTTCTTCCTCTTACTGTTTGAGGATGATATTTCTTTTGGTTTGGGATTTTTATTTGCCTGATACTAGTAAGAAAAAAAAGGTGCTTATTTAGTGTGTATTTGTGCGTTACCTATTGATGGGGCCTGTTAACCCTATGGGCAACGATGACAACATGTTCTGGATGGCCTAGTCCAAAGCGGCCTTCCATCTCAGCCTCTAAAGTCGGCCCAATCTAAGGCACCCTCCCATCTCGGCCTAGTCCAAGGCGACCTCCCAACTCGGCCTCTCAAGTCGGCCTAGTCCTAGGCGGCCTCACACTCCCAAGGCGGCCACTGCCGACTAGACAAGAACTCGGCTCACTTTCGCTTCTCAGGCCATCAATGAATGCCAAGGGGCCACTCTCGGAAGGAGTGTCGCCCTCTGACACGGTCTCTTCCTCTACGGTGACCCGGCACGTTAGTATTTCTACCTTGGCTCAAGCCAGGCCAAAGAGACCGAAAGTCAAGGATGCTGACAAAGTTCATTGAATACAGCATTCCCTCTTGCCGTAGGCCAAAACTAAATTCTTTACGGCAGCAACAGAGGGGGGAGTTGTACTTTCCAAAAGAGGGTTGTGAGCTCTCCTTATTAAGGAGAGGGTTGTGAGCTATCTTGTCACCCTTTCTTATGGATCTGAACAAAACAATCCATGGTGGCTGATTCAAAGCAAGATGAGGTGGGCCTCATCTTGATCACAACCGTTCTCTCAAATGGTTTTGTCATCACGCTGGAAAGGAGGAACTTTTGCGCTATCACGGGGATGGTGATGCAAGACACCAGCATGCTATAGGCTGAGAGTTACCTACTCACTCCTATGGACGGTCGTCTTCATCCTCAAGTTCAGATGGTATCTCCTAGCTTCTGGTTTTAGCATCCGTCCCGGCTCCAGGTAGACGTAGGAGGCGGAGAGGCTTACATGCATAGGAACCTACTTGCGTGGGGCCTATATGCCTGGCTCCACCATTGTCCGTACACGCATAGAGAAGCGTATGGGATAGACAATAGATTGGCGCCACCCATCTTTGACGAAACAACGCTTGTAGCTATGATATGCCACTAAGAAGCAAGCATCGTCATAAATGCTCTGACAAATGGCAGCACTTCAAGTCTCACAGATATCAGCCCTGACATTTCATCCACAAAAGTTATCAGTCATCATGACGCCTCAATCACTCAGACCAGATAAGCCCTAAAAGTTATGGTCCATCATGAGGCTCCACATGACTCATCCCCTCACTAGATGATAAGGCTTCAAGCTTCTCAGGCAAGCCACGCAAAGTCCAAAAGGAATAAATTGGGTAAGAGGGACCCCTGACCAGGTAAAAAACCAAACCAACCAACACCCACAACAACACACACTCATTCTTGCTCACATAGAGCTCTTCTCTAAGCTCTCTCTCTTTTTTTTTTTCGAGCTTCCTCAAGCTCACAGCTGTTGCCCAGAGCATTGACTTGAGCATCGGAGGGTTCCCGTCGGAATCTTCGGTTCCCGGGACTTTTTGCAGGCTCCCGACCACGAGAAGCTCCCTGGAAGATCCCGGGCTCGCTGGAGAAGATTATCGGATGCTCGCAGACGTTCGAGGAGGGTCATCTAGCAACAACAGATTAGCGCGCCAGTCGCCAGGTAGGGAGGACGCACTGAAGAAAAGAGAGCTCTGTATCCTGAGCTATAAGCCTTTATCCCCTCTAAGATATCCATGGTGGTGATGCGCGCGCCGAAGGTCACCGCGAGTCATGCCGAGGGGCATCCATATTGCACTGAGCAGCAGAAGGCCACCCTCTCTGCTCCTTCACCATCAGCTTTAGCTGCTCTACTTAACCAACTGGTCATCCTCAATCAACAAGTTCAAGGTTTGGTTGCAGCAGTTCATGCTCTGCAGGAGCAATGCTTGGTGGCCACTCAGCAGCAGCCCAAGCCTCTCACATCGCCTGTGATAGCTACACCAGTTAGCCAACAATCCACTCACAGAAAATCTTCTTAGAAAGAGGCTTACCGCCATTATGCTTCAAGAGACTGCGGTCTTCTGCCTTCCGCTCGAGCAGTCCCTCTCCCCGATGGCGACACGGGAAGAAACCCGAGCGGAAGCTTTATCAGTGGCATCACTTTTCCCCTTACTCATCTTCTGAGTCATTTGGGGAGGACCTTAATCATGAGATGAAGAGGCGCCTGGACGAACAACACCGGCGGCTGGAGAAGCTCAGTCAGAGGCTTAACAATCAGCCAGAGGTGGACTATAACACTCGTCCACCCCTCATCTGCATTATTATGGAGCCCATTCCTTTCAGGTTCCGTCTTCCTCAGTTGGACCTGTTCGATGGCACCATGGATCCACTTGACCACCTCAAGAGCTACAAGGATCTGATGCAAATTCAAGGGGCAACTGATACCCTTTTATGTATGTTTTTTCAGCTATCCTGTAGAAAGTTGCGCGCGCTTGATATTCTTGTCTATCTCCGCATAATATCGACTCTTTCCGACAATTGGATATGGCTTTCTTGATGCACTTTGACGCCTGTCGAAAGATTCTTCGGATGACAGACAGTTTGTTCTCTATCCGGCAGAAGGAGGAAGAACCCCTAAAAGATTTTGTGGCCCATTTTAAGATGGCTACCATGGAGGTTTATTACCTCAGTGATGCTGTGGCTACTTTGGCCCTGAAGCAGGGACTTCGCCGCTCTCGCTTCACTCATTCACTAGACAAGAAGCCTCCTAGCTCCTACGTCTAGCTCCTAAGTCGCGCGCAGAAATATATTTGCGCTGACGAAGCAGACTTCACACGGAGGCCATTAAAGGAAAGTTGTGCTGGGAGGCATCCCTAGTGGATTAAGCAGTAAAAACACCTTGAAGCCTCCTAAATGAAGGCATCGGTAGCAAAGTGATTCCCAGGATGGACAAACTTGAGGCATTGTCCATAGTCAATCAACTTGGGCATTTATGAGCATTCTAACTCCTAATCACCTCAAGCATTTATGGGTACTTTGATTCTCGGTGGTGGTAAGCCGAGAGGTGCTAGGGCTATTAATATAAGGTGGGAGGTAAGGACAAAGGGCTTTGACTGTTGACTCTACCTACTCCCTCTCTTCCCCTCTCTTTTTCTCTCTGCTGAACCCAGAGCCAAACCAAGCCCAGGACCTCCTGCGGATTCTGTTCCAGCTGCTCTCAAATTTCGGCACTGGTACCTTCCACCTTCAATCGATATAGTTTCCTGGAGGGGTAGGTCGTCAACTCAGTAGAAGGAGACAAATTTCTTCAAAGAAAAAGCTCTTAAGCCTATAATCGACGTCGATACCAAAAACGACGTAAAGGCAAAAGGCTATGAAAGCTAAGTATACTACACTTTGAGAAAAAGTTTCTTTTCATTCAACTTTTCAATAACCACTCGGGCCGCCGAGCAACCCCCGGTAGTTTTTCGTTGGCTCTGCGATCATAAGGACATCCCTAGACCGGCGCGAGAAACCTCCAAGGCGGTTCAAGTCCTATGGTTCCGACGGCCCCGAGTCAACGTTCGGGTCGATCGCGAAACCCCCAAGGCAATTTTATTTTAGCCCCAGCGGCCTTATATCTACCATAGTGGCATCATTATAACCTCAATGGTTTTATTGCAGCCTCAACGACTCTATCAACCTCAGCGGCTAGCGGCCAACATTGGCCAATTAGAAGCCCCAAGTCAGCTCACAGGGGGAGAGATCAACCCCAGCTCACGGTTGACGGACATCCATTTTCAAACTCTGTGTTGGGAGAGGATTGCTAGCTGCCCTCAGCTAGTCAAAGAGAGCATGCAGATGTCCACACAAGTTAGCAAAAAAAAAAAAAAAAGAAAAAAAAAAAAAAAAAAAGAAAAAAGAGAAAAGAAAAGAAAGCAAGGGACAAGTGCGAAGGTAAAAAGTTCTATACTCCTTTCGCTTAGCTGATGTAGGGCACACAAGCTCAAGGAGTGTGGGGGGCATCTGATGGGGCTAATTAACCTCATGGGCAATGATGACAGCATGTTCTGGATGGCTCTATCTTCGGCGGCCTCCTATTTCGGCCTCCTATCTCGGCCTCCCAAGTCGGCCTAGTCCTAGGCGGCCTCCCAACTCGGCCTCTCAAGTTGGCCCAGTCCTAGGCGTCCTCAGACTTCTAAGGCGGCTGCGGCCAACTAGACGAGAACTCGGCTCACTCCGCTTCTCGGGCTATCAATGAATGCTAAGGGGCCACTCTCGGAAGGAGTGTCACACTCTGACACGGTCTCTTCCTCTATGGTGACCCAGCACGTTAGTATTTTCACCTTGGCTCAAGCTAGGCTTGAGAGACCGAAAGTCAAGGATGCTGACAATCATTGAAGATAGCATTCCCTCTTGCCGTAGGCCTAAACTAAATTCTTTTCGACAGCAACAGAGGGGGAGTTGTACTTTCCAAAAGCCATGTGAACTCTCCTTATTAAGGAGAGGGTTGTGAGCCGTCTTGTCACCCTTTCTCATGAATCTGGACAAAACAATCCATGGTGGCTGATTCAAAGCAAGATGAGGTGGGCCTTATCTTGACCACAACCGTCCTCTTAGATGGTTTCGTCATCACGCTGGAAAGGAGGAACTTTGTGCTACCACGGGGATGATGATGCAAGACACCAGCATGCTATAGGTCGAAAGCTACCTGCTGCACCCCCACGGATGGCCGTCTTCGTCCCCAAGTCCAGACGGTGTCTCCCAGCTTTCGGTTTCAGCATCCGTCCCGGCTCTAGGTAGACGTAGGAGGCGGAGAGGCTTACGTGCATAGGAACCTGCTTGTGTGGGGCCCACATGCCTGGCTCTACCATTGTCCGTACATGCATAGGGAAGTGTACAGGATAGACAACAGATTGGTGCCACCCACCTTTGACGAGACAATGCCTGTAGCTCTGATATGCCACTAAGAAGTAAGCATCTTTATAAATGCTTTGACAAGTAGCAGCACTCCAAGTCTCATAAACATCAGACCTGACATTTCATCCATAAAAGTCATCAGTCATCATGACGCCTCAATCACTCAGACCAGATGAGCTTCAAAAGTCATGGTCCATCATGAGGCTCCACGTGACTCATCCCCTCACTAAATAACAAGGCTTCAAGCTTCTTAGGCAAGCCATGCAAAGTCCAAAGAGGAATAAATTGGGTAAGAGGGACCCCTGACCAGGTAAAAAAACCAAACCAACCAACACCTACAACAACACACGTTCATTCTTGCTCACAGAGAGCTCTTCTTTAAGCTCTTTCTCTTTTTCTTTTTCGAGGTTCCTCAAGCTCATGGTTGTTGTCCAGAGCACTGACTTGAGCGTCGGAGGGTTCCCGTTGGAATCTCCGGTCCAGACTTTTTGCAGGCTCCCGATCCTGAGAAGCTCCCCAGAAGATCCTAGGCTCGCTGGAGAAGACGATCGAACGCTTGTGGACATTCGAGGAGGGTCATCTGGCAACAACACCTATCTTATCCAGCCAAAAGATACATAATTGGCTACTATTTCACCTGCCTAGCCATGAAGGTTTCCTACCATGTTGGAAGCATTGAGGAAAGGCCTAGCCATGAAGGTTTCTTTGGACAGCCTTTGCTTGGGCCACATTTGGGATGAGGGTTTCATGAAATTCATGGAATTGTCCAAATTTAGGGAATCAAAAACTTGAGAATGTGAAAACCATGGAATTAGAAGATTCTTTTGTTTGGCATACAATCTTGTGTGGGATTTCTACAATGGTTTAATTAAGCTAGATGGTAATTTTGGAATAAAATAGGCCTGATGAAGGATTTAAGTGGGTTCTCAAAACCGTCATTTTTAAGGGATTTCGATGCCTAGAGATTAGGGAGTGGTTAAGTCTTTACCCCTTGGGCCTCTGTTGACTAATAGCATCAAAGGATGAAATTTGGCAAAATCCTAAAATTTTTAAATTCCCTCCTTCAAATGTCTTTTCCCAAATGTGGCCTTGATTTTCAGTCATCATTAAGGTTTGGTTTAACATGGTCTTGAAATATTCCTCCAATCAACTAGTCCCATATATGCCAAACAAGGGTAATCATTCTTAGGTATCCTACTTTTCCATTCCCCTTCTTTATGATCATATTGTAAAATAACTGCATTAAAATTAACATTGAAACATCAATATTGACATTGTATTTTGTTTCAGATATCGATCATTTGGACATTGTAGTTCTTTAAAATTTTTAAGTTGGTTTGCTTTAGAGCATCTAAGGAGTTGATTTTCTTGAATATGGATCGACTTCCTTATGCTTCCCATCAGAATTGGAAGGCCTTTAGTTCTTTACATAAGCATTGTTTTTGGGAAGATGAAATTCATGTTTGATATAAAAATAAATCTGAGTTGTGATTTGTACATGCCTGCAAATTAGAAATTATGTGTACATTTTCTTATACTGGTTGTTTGATTGGAGAAAATTTATTGTCAAGATTTGTAAACTTGAGATGTAGAATAAAATAAGAAGACATTCTTTGACATATGAATTAGCTAAAATCATGGAATATTTTATGTATGGTCAATATCATTCCATGGTAGGCCAATCATAAGTAATGATTTTTTTTCTTTTCCTCCTAGAAAGTTTTTTAGGAAGAATTGTATTCTGTCAACCATATTTCTGATCATATGAATTCTGATTTTGCAGAAGGCATCAGCTAGCTTTTTCGCTGAGTTTTTTTGGTGTTTGTACAAGGGATCTGGAATCTTTTTTTTTCTTTTTGT
This sequence comes from Calamus simplicifolius, assembly GCA_900491605.1. Taxonomy (NCBI): domain Eukaryota; kingdom Viridiplantae; phylum Streptophyta; class Magnoliopsida; order Arecales; family Arecaceae; genus Calamus; species Calamus simplicifolius. The sequence continues at coordinate 272,501 of UESW01004202.1, forward strand.
TTTGTTTTGTGTGTGTGTTTTGTTGGCGGTGTGTGTGTGTGTGTGTGTGTTGGGGGGGGGGGGGGGGGGGTGTGCAGTGTGGAATTAAAGGTATTGTGGAAGGCTTACCTATGTTATGTAGTCCAAAATTGCTTATGATTCTCATCTACAACCAAAAGAAGTTTTGAGTTCAAGTGACTTAAACTTATTTATTCTTTTGTAGTTGTCTGAAACTGTTTTTCGTGTAGTTCTTAAAGTATGCAATAGGTAGTTAAAATAATTCTTTACTCAATACATTGCATCTTAGCTGACTAAAATCAGAGCCGGCACTATATTTAAAAGCTTACATCTAATCTAGAAATATATAGATGTTGTTCACTCTAGGGTTAACTACTTCAAATTTTTTGGATTTTGTTTTCAATGAAAATGATATTTTATTGAATCATAGTGGTCTTTGATTTAAGTCTTTTAGGTGCTTAAACATCTGGTTACCTTTTTTTAAAGAAACTGAGCAGTACTAATATAGTGGAATCTTAATTAATTATTGAGGGCTCCTAATCAAATTGTGTAGGTTGATGTCTTAGCTCAACATAAGTTGGTTGGTAGTTCTATTAATGTTAGATAAATTGCTTTTGCTTGTTTATGTGTCAATGACTGTGTTTCCATGAATTGTTACAATGTACATACTTCCTATGATTCTGGGTTATTCTGGATGAATCAATTGGTTTTCCTTTAATTCTTGTCGACTCAAATTCTATTTCTTCTTTATTTCTCCTAATCATTGTTTTCTCAAATCAACTGTTTTAGTTATAGTATTTTGCCATTTGCAGCAGGAAACACCAAGTACATTTCAGGTCAGAACTGGATTTGATCAAATTATCAAGTCAAAATTAGCAATCTGCATTTGCATATATTGCTGTCAATTTTTCTATAGCTTATCCGGGAGGAATTATATATATGTATGTGGGTGCATGCTGAGGTGTGTGTAATGTAGCTTATTGGGGGATGCTTTATGTGAATTGATTTAGCTAGCTTTCTTCAGATTAGATGTAACAAAGTGGCAGTTTCTTTAGCCAGTTGTCTCTTATGATCAGGATGGCAATAATTGAATAAGCATTGTGTGGATGCTATTGTTAGTCTAGCCAAGGTGGATACAGATGAGTAAAGATATGTTGATTAGCTTCTTTGATAATGGATTTGGCAGCGGAAGTGCTTTTAGATCACCTTGTCACTTTTTGTGTATAAATCTAAAAGGGTACACGAGAGACATCTATGAGGGATTATGATAGAAGACAAAGAAGAAGAAGAAGAAAAAAAGAAATTTGCATAGAGAAGAAATTACAATGGTTTTATATATCCAAAATACCAAGTTCATCCAAGTACTGATTATTATTTGGAGAAAACTAGAATGACTTCTACAGGTTTGAACCTCATTAGAGAACTAGTCCGATCAATATTGGTTTCTAAGAGAGTAAATGATTATTATGTGAAAGTGCATCATAGCTTGAAATTAGGGCTTGAATTAAGGTTACCTCATATCTCTAAAATACAACGTTTGTCCAACTAGGAATATTAGAGGTGTTATAGGAGTTACACAATTAAATATAAAGTGATAAAAATAAATCTTGATGGTATGGACATGTACAACAAAGATAGGGGGAGGCTCTAATGAAGAAAGGTGATTTAACTTGTATTGAAGATTTGAAAGGATGAGAGGATAATTGAAGGTAAAACAAATGGAGGCTGTGAGGAAAAATATGGAGAAACACGGAATAATTTCTGAGTTGGCCCTATATAGGAATTCTTGGTGAATAAGGATCCATAAAGATGACTCAAAATAATTGGAAAAAAGGTTGGATGGTTCTGGTTATGATATAGTCCAACTATAAATACATAGTGCTATATAGAATTTGGCCCAAATGAGAATGATGTCTCTGTGTCAAAATGAGGATGATGTCTATGTGACAACCCTTGAAGACTTTCTAGTCGAATAAGTAATGCATTTTAAGAAAATTATGAAATATTTAGTAAAAGCTCACAATAGCTTAATTAATCTTTTATATTTTTTCTTTTCATTTTCTCTGTATGGCCAGACATATTTTTCCTTCTATTTCCTTCTATTTTCCCGAAAAAAATCATAATGAAAGAAACTATGTCTATTCCTTTTCTTTCCAATCTTTCTACCATATAGTGCCAATCTTTCCACTGCTCCATTTCTGAGATGTCACCATCTGTCTGTGTTTCTGTAATTTTATGGGCATACAATATCTGAGCAAGCTTAGGGTGCAGGAAAGGTGCATGGAAACTAGTTTTCCCTTGGAAAAGACTTTTTCTTTCTCTTTTTGGTAAGAACTTGAAATATGGAAATTTAACATTTCGTTGTTTAGAAAAAAAAAATCTGAAAACAAAACAATATTCCTCAAATCATAACTTTTCTAGCAAACCAAAGGAGTGAAAAAATATATTTTTTTCTAAGAAAAGAATTTTTTTTTCCATCCTTTGCTATCTATATATTTCCTTGCAACTAAACATACCCTTATGGTGGCATTTGGTTGCAGAATAAGTCAACTGAAAGTAAATGGGTTAACTTACTCTTAATCTAGAATAAACTACTCTACCCGATATGATGGAATGATTTACTCTGGTTTAGTGGAAAAGTAGCTCCACTATTTTTCATTTTCATTTTCTACCTTGATCTCAGAATAAATTCGTTGCTTTTTAAGCATTTGGTGGGTTGAAGTGGAATAAATGAGTTAAAGGGGTCTTTATTCCATGCAACTCTCTTTTAACCCTGGACTAAGTGCAACCTAACGGTTGTAAATTGCACATGCTGCCCTTATGTATGTTCTAATGCTCTTGTAAGTGCCATTGCTTTGATTGGCCCCACATATTGTGCATTGTGAGGTAAGATGAGTGCTGAATGCTATCTTTGAGGATCAAATAGTTCAATTTGTCATACAACATCTCCAATAAAGTCAAATATCGGGTTTAGGTTGGTTAAGGGGATAGAATTTCTAGTGTTCTAAGTATTGGATCGTAGCTGGGGACTGTGGATGTTAGGTATAGTATTTTTTTTTTCTTTCTGTATTTGATCCTTTGTTGCTCTAAATTTTGTTATCCCACTGTGAGTGCCTGATGTGATGCTTTTGTCAAAGCACTGGCATTTGTTAATTGTCAAGTACTAATGACATTAGAGTTGGATGGTTGTCGTTGGTAAGCTGCATGAGCATCTCATGCAATGATGGAATTTGCAGTTGCTGCCATGCTGGATGATCTAGCATTCCAAACAAACATTATACCTACTCCACTTTATCCTCAACTTACTTCAAGACCCTCTTAAAATCAGTTAACATCTTCGGACGGTAGTCCATTTTATTTTTCAGTGTTGTCATGAACTATTTTTTTATTGATGAGCCTCAATTTTCTTTCTTGTAAAAGGAAAAAAAAATCCTTGAGTTTGCATGCTATGGCACCATGTAAGGGAAGAAATAATTGACAGTTGATGGCAAAGGATGTTTAAGCACCAATACTACCTTTTTGCTGCCCAACTGAGGATTTTGTTGTTATTTTTTGAGCAATGCATCACTTTGAATAGAGAGCTGAAAGTACATCAGAATCTCAGTTTTCAACTCCCAGACTATGATCAAATTCCTTTTTATGCTGAATGCTTGCCTGGGCCAAATCATGATTACACTTCTGTGAAGTTTTGCATCCTAAAGAATTAAACTGATTACACTGATCATTGGTAGTTTTAGATAAATGGAAGCAAAACATTTGTAAGACAGACAAAGTGGAAAGTCGGCAGTGTGACTTTCTCATATCTTAGCTTGACAATTGATAAAAGCTAATTCTGAATTGTAGCTAGAAGAACAGGAACACAAACCATGGAGGAATTTGACTGAGTTGGACCGTTTGAGTGGGAGGTCTTGTAATAGATGTCATGGTACTGTCCTGTCAAGGGGGGGGGGGGGGGGGGGGGGGGGGAGGAGTGAGGATAAATGTAACGTTGCTGTTTTATTGCTATGGTCAAGATGCACAAAATTGGATGTAATCTAATGTCATGTTTAAGGCCGATGTGGCAATGGATACTTTACCACACACTAGGAAGGCTTCTATACTAGTGAGGTGAGCATTATCCTTTTCTACCTTAACAAAGTTGACCAGTTACTCTCAAAATGGTGTGGGGGCCATTGCAATATTTCACAGGAATGGATCCCATCTGATTTACTTATTGTATTAATGATATTGCCTGCATGATGCTATCTGCACAAGATCTCATGGATTCTTCAGGTTGTTATTTTGAGCCATTTAGGGCTCTAAGCTAACATGTCTAATCCTTTTAAAATTCATACAAGGGTTCAACTTGGAGGAGTTTTGACCTCAAACTCACTCAATGATTAAATTTTGTCAGATACTGGAAGCTTTCTTTAGAAATCCTCCATATTCACATCTTTTATGTTATTGACCTGAAATTCCACAGCAACGCACGCTTTCCTTGTGGCAAGTAAGAATGATGAAGCTTGCCACTGTTCTAAATATTATTGTTTGGTTGTCATTTGCTTTCAACAGGAAGCTGGCATTGATGGCCTGAATAGCAAAACACATATGAAGATCATGCTAAAATGGATGACAGGACGAAAGATGCTCAAGCTGTCATGTACTCGCATTGGTTCTGCTAAGAAGTTCCATTATTCAATTCTTGCTGAAGACCCTCAGGCTTCTAAACAAATTAGTTCTCCCTCGCCAGTATCTGAGAGCGCAAAACCTTAATGCAGGGGAAATAGCAGACTGAAACCATCCGAGAAGCAAGCTGAAGGTTTATGTCGAGTGCTACTAGTTTGGATGGATGGTCAACACATTTAAGCTTTCATTTCGGATTGGTATCTCACAACCAACAAACCTGAGTTCTTGTTTGTGATGTGCTTGGTAAATCTCATGTCAGCTGATGATATATTGTTTGTTATGGCTGCCCTTTTTATATTAACTGGGAGACTATTTTAACAATAGAATGAGATTCGTTGGTCATTTTATGAATTTTATGCTTGCTATACAGGAAGTTTGATTTGGTTATATTTGGCTAATGGTTTCCCAGCTTGCTGAATTTTTAAAGGTGCATATATCAAGATCAGGATGATCTTTGTATTTTAGGCTCATATTTTTATTGGTAGAGTTTTCGTTGAACGCCTTCTGGATTGAATGTTGTTTCTAAATTTTTGAAGAACAAAGCATATTAAGTTTGGTTGACGGCCAGCAATTTCACGTCGAACAATTCTGGTGCAACGGCATTCTAATAAAGTCGGCCGCAGGGATTATTTTTTTCAGATTTGGCATCAGATGGAGAAGGGGATTTCAGATTTGGTAACGAAACGGTATTATTTTGGTTCTCTTGTTTTTGTTTTTGTATTGTTGTCACTGAAAGCTTAGAGTGCCGTTGGCGAACATGCAAGGCTGACTCATAAAATTTTAATCGATCTTGTCTTGAATATGTTTTCTTAGATGTTTGACTTCTGGTAGAAAGGATAATAAGTAATTTTATTTTGATATTCATATCGATTCAACCCAATTTGACAACGCTTTTAGACGAATTCGGACTGATTGGATCACACGATTTATTTATTCTTTGTAATTTTTTTTAATGTCATTAAATCAGATTGTAAAGAGAGCGAATCATCTGTTCGTTGATTTGTTTCCTACCTACTGCCCAGTCCTTGCATCGTGGCAGTAGATATTTTAAAAAGCACCCTTCAGACGTGCTCAGTGCCAGTTCAATTAATTTAAACGGTCTCAAGTCCAAGCTCGAGCGAGAGTTTAACATGGTCTGCTTCTATTTTATAGGTACTAAGCTTAAACACGAAATTAACCCCAAAATTGATTGATGGGTGGTAGGAGAAAAGCCAGAAACTGTGATGCGAGCTTCCTCTTCTTCTATCTTCTTCTATTTTGCTTGACAGCTTTATCCATCGAGTCCTTCGGTTTGGTATCACCAATACTGCTCTTAAATTGGCATAATTATCTTAGAAACTGGGTGTTCTTATTTTAATTGAAAAAGGACAATATCTTATAATTTGCTAGATATGAAGTAACCGGCTTTTCTAAAACTCTATTTCGAACTTTCATAGAGAATAACTATAGATGGGACTTGAAAAATGCAGATGTTTTTCCAGTATACAGAATTTTTTTAGACAAATTTTCAAGTGATATACCCTGTTTGAGGTACACAGTGTAATTGGGTTTATTTCCTAATAGATTGGCTTGTTTTTGAGAATTTTTTTTTGCTGGATTTGCTGTTGCTACGGTGGGGCAAGGGCAGTGTATTGCATTATTGATGACAACTTAGTTGCAAAAGCATTGAAGATTTATTCCTGATTTTTTTTGAGAAATACTGCGGGGATTAATTTTCTGAATTAGTAGATGGCAGAAGATTGATTGCTAGAAGAGACCCATGTTTTCTGGCCTATATAATATACAAAACCTATTCACTCATAAAATTCATAGGATATTTTAAATAACCTCAAGCTCAAAGACAGAATCTAGCACTGTCATGTATGCTAAAATTACTTGCATTATTGGCATTGAGATACAAACACAAACTGAATCACTATAATATTTTATTTGAGTCTTCCAAAATTACTAGTTTGTAAAGGAATGTAAAAGATGGCAAAATCCAAGGCTAAGTCAAGCCCCATTTTTTTTTTTTGGCTCAAAGAAATTGCTTTTCGGATTGGTCTCAGTTTTTTTTTTTTTTGATACAAGTCGATGATCATATCATTTTAGGGCAAATCAAATCCGATATGTCTGAAACAAAATTTGTGTAAGTATAAGAGGGCATGAATCTTCCTGTTTTCGACTCTAAAAATCTGAGTGATAAGCCATACGAACGATAATTTAGTCAGTCGTTGAATTAACTTTTTACTAGATATATCAAATCTGAATGTTACAAGCATCCTGAAGAGTAGAACGAATATTATAAATTAAAAATTAATTGATAGATTATCGTAAAAATCATATCAAAGTCAACAAATAACCGTAATAAAATTCCCTCAATAAGAGACCGGTCTCAGTTTTTGATCTCTGGGAGGAGTACTGTTCTTTGACTTAATTAAAGACGCCCTAGCTTTTTCTCTACAGTCCACCGTCACTTTGCCATCATTGTGTGTTATTCTTATCATGTTCAATTTTAGGATGGATTGCTATCGTTGGTTACTCTCTAGTTATCTAGGAGTTGATCTTAACTAATAATCTATCAGTGGAGTTTTTTTTTTTTTTTTAATGAAGAATACAACGTCATCCCAAGGATTAGTACCTAGAATATGATTTTGTATTTTTATAATTATAGGCATCCAACTTGCACTTAAGGCTGACTAAATCATGAGCACCTTAATGATATGCACTTATATTAGGCGTGAGCCTTACAAATACGTGATCCTAAGTAGTTAGGGCATGCATTTAATTGATCATCACATGAAGAGATCTGTACCCTTACTTTATAAATATTACGGTTAAACTTATAAAGTCATAATATTTTTTACTTTCTGAATATGATTTTATCTCATATTTTATGTGCATATATATTAACGATATTAAGATTATAAATTATATTTTAAATTTATAAAATTTCAATTTTCAATCAATCATAATCGAATACCATGAAGAAATTTTGCTACTGCCATTGGAAGCCATGTGGTTGAAAATATCTCAAATTTTCTAAGGTGAAGGTATCAAGTTGTTACCTTAAATTAAATAAAAATATATGAGCCAAACACTCAAGTAAAAGTTAATGGATAGCAAATGAACTTAAATTATAAGTACATGACACATCTCTTTTTTTATCCAATATGGAACTAAATTTAAGGTATCACAATCTTTCCTCATTATAATGCGATGCCTTCGTCGCATGCCACAAGCTAATTAGAATCTATTCCCAAGATGGATAATTGGTATTGCAAAGAAGGCTCCATGCAATAGCAGGACTTCACTTATCTGCTGGCCTAACCCAATTAACTTTATTAGCGAGCCTAAACCATATGGTTCAAAAACTTGAATGGAAGTTAATGAGTAGCAAGTGAACTTATGTTAGAAGCATAATCTTTTAGTTGGCTTTGATACCATTTGTAAAGCCTCAAGCCCATCTGCTGGCTTAGTTAACTTCATTAGCGGATCAAAATTATGTAGGCAAAAATTTGAGTAGAAGTTAATTGATAGTAGATGAACTTCAATTATAAGGATATAATATTTTTTTTATTTAATGTGAAACTAAAATTTAACTTTTAATTGTAATAAGAAGATAAAAATTTCTTATGAAACAGTGGGAGAAAAATATCACTACAAGAAAAAAGGTTTTTTCCAATGAAAAACTTCATTGGAAAAAGTAATAAAAACCGTTGGGAAAATCTTTCTTAACGGATTTTAGGTCCATTGGGAACCATTGGCAAAACTCTTGTTGACAAAAAAAAATGACGAAAAGTCATACCGTTGGGAAAAGTTTAGTTTTTATGACGGAAATAATTTCGTTAGAAAAAGCTGTATTTATGATGAAAAGTTAACGGAAAAAATAAACTAGTTTTTATGACGGTAATAATTCCATTGAAAAAAACTGTATTTATAACAAAAAGTTTAGATACCTATTTAGATATCAACTTATATATACCTATTTTTAGCGATGACTATAAATATACTCCTTAAGAAAGATATATTGCTGAAATTAATATTCATTCAGTTATTAAATATTTACCTGCTAATGCTAAAAAAAATTTAAAATAAAAACTTAAAACTTAATTAGTGAAACCATAAAATTTAATCAAACTACACAATTTATCCACCATAGACATTACAAGTTCACATATATGTATCAACATAATTACATATAGTCATACCTAACCTAACTAGTAACCACCAAATACAACTAAATTCCAATAAAACATAATTACATATAGTTATACTTGCTCTCCCACTTGCTTTGCTACCAAATTCATTAGTGTTGCAAGTTTCTCTTTCATATCTTGAAACTCCTTTTCAGTGTCCTGAAATTTTTTCTTCATGTCATGCAATTCCTTTTCAGTAGTTTTAAGTCTTAATTCTACATTTTCTGCTCTTTTTATTGCATCTTCAATCATGATCCTTGATTCTTGAGCTTGAATAGACCTCAAAGTAGATTGATTTGGACCCATTCCTTCACAAAGAAGACGACCACATTTAGTTGGGCCAAAAACATGCATAAATATTTCTTCATCATCAAGAAAAACCTCTTCCTCATCATGCTTTTGTTTAAGTTCTTTCACTTGTGCCTGCATTGAAATTTAAATTCTCCAATACATGATACATGGAAAGAAGCAATTAGACTCATTAATGATACATGATACATGATAAATGGAAAGAAGCAACTTTGATACTTTGATACATGAAAAGAAGCAACTTTGATACATGATAAATGATACATGATACATGATCAATGATATATGATACATGATCAATGATGAGCTGCCTTTCTAAAGATGATGGAAAGAAGAAACTAGATTCATTAACATGGATTGTTAGAAACTTGGATTATTTAAGAAGTACATGAATTACTAAGAAAGGAAAGAACGGATACATGATAAATGCATAGAAAGGAGTTCTTGTACAGTATTTACATATGATTTTCAACCAACATTTTATCATTTGAAACTTTGAGATTCATCTTCTGTATCAAATTGAAATGAACAGAGGCACATACTGGTGCCTGACAAAACCATGAAATAACAAAGAGGAAATGAGACATGATTTTAATATGGAGAATTGCACCTATTTTCCATGCTAGAATTAAAGTTGTTACTTCACATAAAGCACACAACTAAGAGTGAATCATATATACAGCAAATGCTCTCAAATAGGTGTCACTCTGCATCTCCTAGGATGCCACAATAAATGAAGTATGAGCTCTTTTCATAGGGAAAGTAAAACAAAGTTTCCTGACAAGAGGAACAGACTCACCTAGTTCAGAATGTTGTGATCAAAGTCTTTGGAGCCTGGAGGTCGATCATATTATCTCCTACGTACCACCACACTACAGAGCAAAAAGATAATATAATATACACTAGGGTCTAGTTTGTGTGTGTTTCTTCCTTTGTCTAGGCATATAAACATTGGATGTCTGACTGGTATCTAAAATAACTTGAAATTTATTAAAGCCAGTAGTAGTAAGAATTATATTATTGTGGAGGAAGAATCATGTATGTTCCAACATTCATGCAGTAAAGGATTTTCCTAGTTGAGACTTGGCAGATCTAAGGATCTAAGAAAGGTTATTTGTTTGGGCTTATCTTAGAGTATAAAGCACTAGTGTACCTGCTTCAATAATTTTATATACTACATAGACTTCAAGAATCTAGTGCTGTGGGCATTGGTTGTGAAGTCACGTTGGGTCCACATCGCCATCTCTGTATGTAGTTCTTGGGCCTTCAGATAACTTGACCATGGAAGTGGAGTCTTGTATCCCACCAGGGTTCGGATTCCACCCTATAGAAGAACTTGAAAGCTACTACCTCGCAAGAAAAGTTGCCTCCCAAAAGATTGATCTAGAGGTCATTGCAGATATAGACCTCTATAGAATAGAACCATGGGATATGTAAGGTTAGTAAATCGAACATGGTATGATCAAGTGCATATCTACTTGAACACCTAGCTAATTGCTATCTTCTATTCCAATAGATAGGTGCAAACTCGGCTGCAGCACAAACTTTTCAAGAGCAATCATCTGGATGTGATATGGAGCTTGGATCCAGACAGACCCACCTACATCTAGTCCTTGAGATTCCACGACTGGATGCTCCTAATCTATCAATAAGTTTTGCTGTGAAGGAATGCTTTGAACCTAGTTTTGTATCTAACGAGGACCATGGTGCCCAAAGAAATGATTGCAGAGGCCAGTTCATTGATTGGAAAGTGCAGGGAAGTTTTCTTAAGTTTTCACAATCCACCTACTGCAAGCCTAAGTCCAACTTCTGATTGGAGTACAAAACCATGATGCATGCTGATAAAAACATAAGCAAAAAACCATTTGATCTTCTAATATACATGAACATTTTCATACCATTTTTTCTTCAGCTGCAACATCAACTAAAGAACCATTCTTACGCGTACAGGTTTTTTCAAACATTTCCAACCTACTTGGTCGCACCCCATTTGCAGTCTGGGTCTGTAATTAAAAAATTTAGTAAGAATAAAAAGAATACACAATTATAAGGTCAGAATTATAAAATAAATTTATATTGTTTGTATTATTCATACCAGTCGTTGCTCAATTACACTGAAAGCAGTCCTACCAGTACAAGGAACCATATTTAGTTTTGATCTGTTTTCTACATTTGCTTTGCTCATTTTCTGCAAGTAAATGTTGATAAATTAGTTAAATTAATACATAAAAGATACTTAAAACAATCATCTTTCTATTGCTTCATGCTCATGCTTTTCATACCTAAAAAGTTTCACTATTCCAATGGGCAACAAGCCATTCCCAATCATCCTTGGTAATTACCTCATCTAGTAAATGCTTTAATTTTGCTGGATCTTTATGTCGATTCTTATAAATTTCATACAACTCATTCCTATACTCTCTATATTAATCATTAAGTTTCTTATCACATATTTTGTCCTTCTTATAACTTCAGCCTTATCGAGTCCTTCCTCAAAGAGAATAAAATAATCCTACAAAAAGATAATGCAGTTTAGTAAATGTTAAAATTAGTGATGCTATAATTAAAAAACTAACAAAAATCTTACAATGATGCAATTAATCATATTCCTTATTTTATCATCAAGAATTTCACTCTATCCTTTAACTTTAAGGGGTACAAAAGATCGATTTCTAACTATTGTACCATGCCAACTTGCAAATTGAGCACGATTCTCCCCTGCAATTCTTCCATGCAATTCTTCCCTTGTGATCTCACTCCACTACTTTCTTGGTCTTTGAATTTTTCAGCTCATTGTTCAAAGTCCTCCCTCGTCCTTTTTTATAGTATTCATGGCTAAACCTGCAAAATCATAAGCATACACAAAAAGAAATTAAAAAACCACTTTGAATAAAAAGAATTAGGAATTTATATAAAATATAAAATTTAAAGATACTTACTAAAGTTATCATTTTCACCCTCTTGCACACCGTCAACATTATCTCTAATAGTAGGTGGAAGGCCTTGTTGAATGATAGCATTAACTTCTGTGCCTCTACCTTTAGTAATGCATCTCCCTTTGCGATTACTAGTTTTAGCCATAATTATCTACCTTTATACATTAAGTTAGTAAAACTTTTGCTTGTTCCATATGGTATTACAATAATTCAATTTAAAGACAAATTTTAACATATCATAAAAGTCATCATCCATCAAACTTAGTAAATAAACAAGAACCATGTATCATCAAAACAATGCAATTAATAAACATTAAAATAAATTTCATTAAAGGGCTTTCACAAAAATGCTTAGTCCAAGTAGCAAAAGAACAAAAAGAAATTAAAATTGTGCAAATATATAACATGTAGTGCTTGCATAAGTAAATAACTTCAACAATAGAAGCTCATGCCATCATAATTCTTCCTCCTCACTATCATTATCATCCTCAACATCATCTCGAGATCTATATCGAGTATTGTTACATTTGATAAAAGGGCACCAAATTTTATTTTCTAGATCTGTGTGCTTGAATGCGAAGTCAAGAAAATCTTTCACTCCATTTCTATACTCAAGTGATAATTTATTAGTAATCTGCATCCAATTTTTACTTATTCCAGCCATTTCATCTTATCAATTAAGTAAAAAATTAGGAAAACATTAATAAGTTGCAAAAGCATATCATCAATAAAACAATAAAAGCTACTTGCATGAATTTGTAACAATTAACTGACCATAATATGATATTAATAAAAGCTATAGGATACTTTCAACTTACAAACAAGACTTAATGCAATTTATTATTACCTAATATCAGAAGAAAATATTAATAAATAAAAAACTAACATTTGAGTAGTTAAAAGTTGAACCTAGCATGAGACCTAATTCATGAACCTAGCAGAGAACCTCAATATGTGTTTTTTTGTTTTCTTTCTTTGGCATTGATGAGTCCTTGATGGCCACTACCTATTTTTGAGAAATTGTACTTCAGATTTCTAGTTGTTCCATCCGTTGGTAGTGGCCATTAAGAACTCATCAATACCAGAAAGTAGAGAACTACGTCAATCAAGCATTGGCAAAGGCTTTCGAGCAATGAGAATTTCTCTCTATTTTCTTTCTCCTATTAGTTTTTTTTTACTATTTTCTCCGTACTCTGTTATGTACTACCCTATCCAAGTCTGTATCAAAAGAGAACAGGGGAGTGTTCTCTTCTCCCCTCCCCCCGATAAAACCGGTGCCAGAAAACATAGATGACGAAAACAGAGGGTTTTATCCCTTTTAGGGAAAGGGAGAAGACGAGAGGATGCTGTTGCCATCCGTTTTAGGAAAAGGAGAAGATGAAAGGATGGAAGGAGAAGACGAAAGGATGGAGATAGATTGTGGGAAAAAAAGCTTTGCGGGTTAAGGAAAAAAAGGCGAGCAACCTAGCGCCAACGAAAAAAAAACTCATTTCCAACGTCTTCTCCCAACCGTTCATCGGAAATTTTTTTTTTCATGGTTGCTCCTTTTTCATCGGAAAAAATAGTGTATCATAATGTATTTCTAACAAATATATAAATATTTATCAAGAAAAAAATACTTTTTTCTATGTATGATTTACTATCCGTAGAAAATAATTGTTGCAAATATTTTTTGTTTTTTTCTCTTTCTTGTAGTCCCACTAATGGAGCCAGAAGATGTACGTACCGAGGATGAACTCAATGCATGCTCACGTAAATAGGATGATTGGGTTGGGAATAATATATGGATGAAGATTGAAAGTGGGCTGGCGGCGAGACCACTTTAATCATATCGCATCGTCCCAAACGTAAGCAAAATCCAATTCCGCCGATCGCACCAGCTTTCATCCATTAAACATTAGAGAGGAGAGGGTTGCAGACATCATTATATACGTAAATAATTTTTATTTGAGGAATCTCTATCATCATCTCTATTCCTTAATCATTATCGCATATATGAGAATGGGAGCGAAATATTTTCCAACATAAACTTCTTCACTAAAGTTTATGTTAGGGTTGCGGCATGAGACATGAAGATACGGGGGAAAAGCATATAAGGCAATGATGGATGAGAAGCCAGCTGCCTCAAAGTTATCATGACAAGAGCTGTTGAGAGGTATTGTAGGTGACTTTGGATTGTACGATTTTTCTTTTGTTTGATGAAGCATGCTTTTGGGACCAATTTTTATTTTTATTTTTATTTTTTTGGTTTCTCAAGCATTTTGGTGATAATAATACATGGGCAACCATTGAAAAAGAAGGGAGTAACTTAGTGTAATGTTCATTGAACAACGCTCATACTCATTAGATTGATGATCTAATGATCCAACACAGCATAGCTGCTAGAAAGTATGAAGCATACGGCCACTTTACTTTGAATGATGAAATAGATTAACAATAGAACGAATTTACGAAGGAAGAAGGTAAATTCTAAATCCTCACCCTGACCTCCAATTCTTGCCTCCATTTTTTTTATCTTCACTCTCATATTTCGCATTCTAAGCCATGAATCTCCCGTCCTCTTCTTTTTTGCTTTTTAAATCTATCAGTCTAACTTTTGATTCAATTCAATGGTGTAAACTATATTAAAAGTTGATAGATATTTAAAATACATTAAAAATTTAAATTTAAGAAACTAAACCCAATATTTAAAATGTAATACAAGTTTCAAAATTTACTTATTATTTAAAGAAAATGATTAGGTTTATTGATGGATTTAGATATAAAGTCTTTGGTTCATCTCTATCTTTAAATTATGAATTTTTAAAAATTCTTTTCAGCCCACTTTTCTCATTCAATCCCTTTAAACCTATTTCTCTCGAAATGGTTTTTCATTAGCACTGGATATCTTGGCCTCATTGCCATTTCTAGGCTGGTTATGATAAGACAAAAAATTTGCTGCATCTTTGGTATAGTAAGTATATTGATCGTGTAATTAACTGGCACGCATGTGATGTGCGACAAAGCCCAAGAGTCACTGCATGTGCATCGATATGCTCAATGATTAATCTGTACAATTAATGCGTGCTTGCTGCATCGAAGAAAAATATAAGACTTTTATGATAAATATACATATAAAGCGATATCTATATGCAGCTAGTTGACCCATGCAGGTTAGGTACAGATGCCACTAAGTCACTGCATGATTAGTTGAAATAAGATATGTAAGGCTCTGCTCATGCAATTGCATCATAAGCAACTTTGGTGGCTTTTAAGGGCAATAATTCTAAAATCTTAAAAATGATTTGATGAGATTCATGTCCAGGCTACAGGGGAGATGAGGGTTACCAATTAGCATTAAGAACCTAGTAATCCTACCCACTCATTTTTCTATACGAAAACAAAAGAAAATATAAAGCTAAAACGTTTTCTTTAGACATCCAAAATATCCTAACTAAAATATACAAATATACATAATATAAGTGCTTATCAAAATCTCCTACCAAATACTTGAACAAAATGGATTGTGGTCCACCTTAAAAGTCAATTAAGTTTACAAGTTGGAAAAACGTTTCCAAACTACATTATTAATTTGAAAAAAAAAAAAGGCCATGTCTAGAATGAGGATATTTGAAAAAAAAAAATTAAGAGATTTTTAAAATTTTACTAAATTTCATCATTTGGTATTATCATTCAAATGGGATAGAGAGGGATACTCAACCTATTGAAATTCCTAAAAAAATTGATGGTTTTGAAACTCACATAAGAAGTGATTTTTTCATAAAAACCCATATTAAAATTCATCACTAAACCTATTTTATTTTTAAATTAAATTTTAATCTAATTAAAAACTAAGGATTCAAATTGTATATTAAACAAAAAAATCTCAATTTTCATATCTCCATACTTCTAATTCTTTAGATTTAAATAATCTATTAATTATTCCCCACTTACTTTGATGCAATCTTCAGCAGCTCCAATATGAAGTGATCCTAGAATACAAATTTATTGGTATTTTTCTTTTTCAGTATGAGCTACTGTTGTCGCCAAATCACTCTTCGAGCATTCGCGAGCGTCCGATCATCTTCTCCGCGAGCCAAAGATTTTTCGGCAAGCTTTTCGCGCTTGAAAGCCTGCAAAAAGTTTTGAAGACCGAAGATTTCGGCGAGGATCCTCCGACGCTCAAGTCAGTGCTCTAGGCAACAGCCGTGAGCTTGAGAAAGCTCGAAAGAGAAGGAGAGAGGCTTAGAGAAGAGCTATCTACATTCGTATGAGCATTTTGGAGTTGTGTGTTGAGTTGTTGTGGTTACTTGGTTGGGGATCCCTCTTACCTATTTTATTGTGCTTAGAGTCTACCAGTCTTGGGGCATGATCACTTATCAGAGCATTAATAATGGGGGCAGCACAATGGTGGCTGGCCTCCATGTGACATATCAGAGCTTCAGGTCGTGTCCGTTAGGTATGGGTGGCTGCAGCTGGTTGGTGGGTGCTGCTTGACTTGGATAGCTGTTGCAGGCTGCTGCAGGGCATGGGCGACCGTTATGGCATTTGCTAGATGTGTCTCCCATGCCACACTTCTATTATCCTGTGGACAGTGGTGAGTGGTAGAGCTAGGTATGTGGGCCCCACAATGAGTTCTACCCCGATGACGTTGGGGCCCTACCCGGGTGGCCAAGACTGGCTAAGGCTGAGGCTGACTTGCTGAGGCCGAGTTTGACTTGCCGAGGTTGACTGGCTGAGGCCGAGTCTGACTTGCCGAGGCCGAGGTTGATTGTTGAGGCCGAGTCTAACTTGGTGAGGCCGAGGCTGACTTGCCAAGGTTGACTGGCTGAGGCGAGTCTGACTTGCCGAGGCCGAGGTTGATTGGCTGAGGCCGAGTCTGACTTGCTGAGGCGAGTCTGACTTGTCGAGGCCGAGGTTGACTTGCTGAGGCCGAGGCTGACTGGTTAAGGCCGAGTTTGACTTGTCGAGGTCGAGCTTGACTGCCTGAGGCCGAGTCTGACTTACTGAGGCCAGTTGACTTGCCAAGGCCGACTAGCTGAGGCTGAGTCTGACTGGCTGAGGCCGAGTTTGACTTGCCGAGACCGAGGTTTACTGGTTGAGGCTGAGTCTGACTTGCCGAGGCGATTGGTTGAGGCCGAGTCTGACTTGCTGAGGCCGAGGTTGCTGGCTGAGGCCGAGTTTGACTTGCCGAGGCCGACTGGCTGAGGCCGAGTTTGACTTGCTAAGGCCGAGGCTAACTGGCTAAAGCCGAGTCTGACTTGCCGAGGCCGACTGGCTGAGGTCGAGTCTGACTTGTCGAGACCGAGGATTGGCCGAGGCCAAGGCAGATTGGCTGAGGCCGAGTCTGACTTGCCAAGGCTGAGGCCAATACCAGAGGTTGAGTCCGACTCCAGTGGCCGAGGCCGATCCGAGAGCCGACTAGATCTGACCCTGGTGAGATTACCGTTGCCTATAGGGCTTATTGGTCCCATCATATGCCCCCCACACTCTTGAGCTTATGCGATCGCATGCCTTATACTCGCCAAGCAAAGGATGTAGAGCTCTTCATCTTTGCACTTATTTTTTCATGCTAGCTACGGTTCTGATTCCTTTTGAGTGGAGGAACCTTTCCTTTTTGCATCGCTTTTGATACTTTGTGTCTGCCTTGTGTGGACTTTTTGCCTGCTTAAAGAACTCAAAGAACTTTAAGCAATATTGGAGATAAGTTGATTACCTTTGATTGGCTAAGGGCAACCAGTAATCCTCTCCGACGCAGAGTCTGGAAGTGGATGCCCATTAGCTATGAGTCAGGAGTTGACCTCTCCAGGTTGTGAGCTGATTGGATCTTCTTTTTGCAGCTATCTACCAACTTGGAGTTGCCAAGGCAAACTTGGGGCCGTGGGCTGAGAAGAAGCTGCTGGGGCTGAGATGAGGCCGTTGAGGCTATGACGATGCTGCTGAGGCCATGATGAAGCCATTGAGGCTGTGATGATGCAGTTGAGGCACAGTTGTGGCTATCGAGAGTCTTTTGAACCCTGAAGGTGACTTGAGGGTGCTGGGACCATGCTTGGGCTTAGGTGCCGACTTGGCATTAGGCTTTGATGTTGACCTGGCGTCGGGCTTAGGTCATGATCAAGAGCCTTTCGGACTTTGTATTTTCTTGGTCAGCTGGAAGCAGCTAGCCTTATCAACTGTGAGCTAGAGAATTAATCACTCCCAACTGTGAGTTGTCTTGAGGCTTCTTTTTGGATGGCTGAAAGTGACTAGTAGTGTGTTGCAAGTGTATAATTTAAACAAGGGTCTAACCCGATTGGCCATTGGCTATTGAGATAGAGTTGAAGCCGCTGAGGCGAAGTTGATGTTGACACTGGGGTCGGTCTTGGTGTCAAGCCGGAGTTAGTCTTTGTGCTGACGTGCTGGAGTCGGTCTTTTCAGTTGGTCGTTGGCTGCTAAGGCAGAATTGAGCCGCTGAGGCAGAAATGAAGCCGTTGAGGTTGTGATGATGCCGTTGAGGCTGTCGAGGTCTTTTTAACCCTGGAGGATGACCTGAGGGTGCCTGGACCATCTCAAATGCCTTTTGAACCCCGGAGGGTAACTTGAGGGTGCTTGGACCATGCTTAGGTGCCTTTTGAACCCCGAAGGTGACCTGAGCGTGCTTGGACCATGTTCAGGTGCCTTTTGAACCCCGAAGGATGACTTGAGGGTGCTTGGACCATGCTTAGGTGCCTTTTGCTTTGTGTTTTGATGTAACTTGAATCATCCTTCTAGACATACATGCTCTAGGAGTCATGAAGTCAGAAACATAGAGCCAATTGCAGGGGCCATTTGCTGGGGCAGAATGCGAAGCTTGGAGTTAAGCTGGCTCTGTAGTTGGTTTTGGTGCCGACCTGGCATTGGGCTCAGGTGCTGAGTTGGCCTTGGGCTTAGGTGCCGACGCTGGAGTCAGTTTTTGGTGCCAAGCTGGCCTCGGGCTTAGGTGCCACACTGGAGCTGGTCTTTCCCGCATGACATTTTTAAGTATCAATAAAAGAAATACTTCATCTAAGCACAGTGTACTTAGCTTTTGTAGCACCCTCGTTTCCTTGCATCCACGTCTCGGGTTTGGCCTTTAAGCTTGATAGAGTGCCTACCCAACCATTGCAATTCATCTTTCTGGACGTTCATGCTTTAGGAGGAGCCTTAGGGTGCAATAGGGAGTGGTTATCCGATACCAGGACAAGGGACGTTCGTGCCGGATTGGGACACTGCTGAGGCAAAAGGGTTGTTGAGAGTGGGAATGAAATAGAGTTGCAGGTGGCTTCGAATGCACTCCACAGTTGGATTACCAGCCACCAATTTGGTTTCTTCTGGAAGTGATGGACCTTGATGTGCAATAAATATCAAGGAGAGAGGAGGAGAAAGTGACATGACGTCACCTCTTTTTTGGTGGCTTTCAATTGGAAAAGTGTCTCTAGTAAGGCTTTTTCATTGTTGTTCCACTGCTCTGTACAAGCTGGTTGAAGCACTCATCCTTCCTTCCATATGGCACCACCAGCTTTGATGAACTGAAGGTTATGATACCCAGATCCAAGGCCATGGCAAATGGGTTCACAAACTCGGCACGCAGCTCCATATTTATGGTAGCAGTAGTCCAGAGAACATGTTTTGGTATCTGGACACTTTGGTTTTGCAAGCAGGCACTCGTCGGAACGCCTGACAAATTTGTGATAGCATGGGCTCCATGGCTGAATCAGAGGGTCGATCGAAAGAGGTCGAGGCCGACACCGTCGGCCAAGTAGAGGTGGTTATTGCAGAACATCTTTGGAGGAATTTATCTCCTTCTGCTGATTTGGATACCTCAGCTTGCTGATGGTCTGCCCCCCAGGAACCATGTTGATTGGAGTGGAGGCGCTCTTGCTAGTGAACTATTGTTCTAGCTGCTCTTGCTAATGAGCTTGAGCTTGAAGTGGTGACGATGGTGGAGCAGAGAGCTGGCCTCCTGTTGCTCAGCTCATTATGGGTGCCCCTCCAGCATGACTGTCGGAAGCTTCTTGGGCTCTTGTCATCACCATCTTTTTGATCCATTATTTTGATCTAAGGGGGATGAGGATCTGCAAGCTAGCATCGCTGACGATCATTACTCTGCCCCCCTACCTGGCGCATCAATCTGTTGCCACCAAATCACCCTCCTCGAGTATCCACGAGCATTTGGTTGTCTTCTCTAACGAGCCAAGGATTTTTCGGCGAGCTTCTCGCGCTTGGGAGCCTGCAAAAAGTCGCAGGGACTGAAGATTCTGGTGGGGACCCTCCGATGCTCAAGTCAGTGCTTTGGACAATAGCCGTGAGCTTGAGAAAGCTCGAAAGAGAAGGAGAGAGGCTTAGAGAAGAGCTCTCTATGTGCATATGAACGTTTTGGAGTTGTGTGTTGAATTGTTGTAGTTACCTGGTTGGGGATCCTCTTACCCATTTTATTGGTGCTTAGAGCCTACCAGTCTTGGAGCATGATCGCTTGTTAGAGCATTGATGATGGGGGTAGCACAATGATAGCTGGCCTCCATGTGATATGTCAGAGCTGCAGGTCATGTCCCGTCAGGTATGGGTGGCTACAGCTGGTTTGTGGGTGCTGCTTGACTTGGATAGCTGTTGTAGGGCATGGGTGGTCATTACACATTTTTCAGATGTGTCTCCCATGCCACACTTCTGTTATCCTATGCGGACAGTGGTGAGTGGTGGAGCTAGGCATGTGGGCTCCACTATGAGTCCTACACGGGTGGCCGGGATTGGCTGAGGTTTAGGTTGACTGGCTGAGGCCGAGTCTGACTTGCCGAGGCTGAGGTTGATTTGCTGAGGCTGAGGCTGGCTTGCCAAGGCTGACCGGCTGAGGCCGAGTCTAACTTGCCAAGGCCGAGGTTGACTGGCTGAGGCCGAGTCTGACTTGCCGAGGCTAACTGGCTGAGGCCGAGTCTAACTTTTGAGGCCGAGGTTGACTTGCCGAGGCCAAGTTTGACTTGCCAAGGCCGAGGTTGACTGGCTAAGGCCGAGTCTAACTTGCCGAGGCCGACGTTGATTAGCTGAGGCCGAGGCTGACTTGCCAAGGCTGACTGGCTGAGACCGAGTTTGACTTACCGAGGCTTACTGGCTGAGGCCGAGTCTGACTTGTCGAGGCCGAGGTTGACTGGCTGAGGCCGAGTCTGTCTTGCCGAGGCCGAGGTTGACTGGTTGAGGCTGAGTCTGACTTGCCTAGGCCGACTGGATGGGGCCGAGTCTGACTTGTCGATGCTGACTGGCTGAGGCCGATTCTGATTTGCTGAGGCCGAGGCTGACTGGCTGAGACCGAGACTGACTTGCCTAGGCCGACTGGCTGAGGCCGAGTTTGACTTGCCAAGGCTGACTGGCTGAGGCCAATTCTGACTTGCTGAGGTCGAGGCTGACTTGCTAAGGCCGAGTTTGGCTTGCCGAGGCCGACTGGTTGAGGCCGAGTCTGACTTACCGAGGCCGACTGGCTGAGGTCAAGTATGACTTGCTGAGGCCGAAGTTGACTAGTTGAGGCCGAGTCTGATTTGCCGAGGCCGAGGCTGACTGGCTGAGGCCGAGGTTGACTCGCCAAGGCCGACTGGCTGAGGCCGAGTTTGACTTGCCAAGGCCGAGGCCAACACCAGAGGCAGAGTCCAACTCTAGTGGTGAGGTCGACCCGAGAGCCGACTGGGTCCGACCCTGGTGAGATTATCATTGCCTGTGGGGCTTATTGGCCCCATCAGCTACCATATTTCCTCTTCCCCAATCTCCTCACTGCTCTAGTTGTAGGCCATCCTCATGGATCCTACATTATATTTCTATGGAAAAGTTTTTGTATATCATCTCCGGTGCTGAAAATCTTACGTGGGTTGCATCACCCCTTCTTATTGATCTACATGAATCTTACATAGCTTAACAAGATGGGACAAAATAGGATAGCTGAATATGATCTTAAATTTGAGTGTGACGTGCATTAATATCCATTCAGCTTTTTTTAAAAAAAATTATGTACAGACCAAAGGCAGTACAATGCATGTTTTCTGAATAGATATCGTAATTTTATAACTACGATGTCGTAAATTTACAATTAGGGTGTAATAATTTTTTTAGCTTTGGAATGGATGTCATAATTTTATAACTACGATGTCGTAATTTTACAATTGAGGTATCGTAATTATTTCGATCAGAATGTCGTAAAGCTTTGCCTTAACGTTTTCTGAATGAGTGTCCTAATTTTATAACTACGGTGTCATAAATTTTTTTCAACTTTCTGAATGGATGTCGTAATTTTATAATCACGATATCATAATTTTATAACTGAGGTGTCGTAAAATTTTTGACCAAGATATCATAAAGTTTTACCGTAACGTTTTCTAAATAAGTATCGTAATTTTATAACTACGGTGTCGTAAATTTACAACTGGAATGTCATAATTTTTTTGGCTTTCGAATCGATATCGTAATTTATAACTATGGTGTTGTAATTTTATAACTGGGGTATCATAAATTTTTTTTGATCGGATGTTTTAAAGCTGTGTTAACATTTTTTGAATGAATATCATAATTTTAATATTTTATTTTTAAAAATAAGTTATTTATTTTATCCTATTAAAAATAACATATTATTACGAATTTATAATTATAATTTTTATTTTTTATTTTATTATATTAAGTGATATAAATGTACATAAATTAATAAATAAATAAATAATACTGCAAAATTTACTGTACTAGATGTGATGCACAAAATCTTTTCCATACTTCTGCATCACTCCCACTTAGAGGTGGGCACTGGGCCGTGCGCCCATGGCACGGCACGGCCCAGGCCCTGATGGGCCGTGCCAAGCACGGCCCGGCACTGCTACAGTACCGAGCCGTGCCGGCACGGCCCGTTTACCGGACCGTGCCGGGCTCAGAAAATTTTTTCTGTTGGCCCAGCACGGCACGGCCCATGACGGGCCTGGGCCGGCCCGTCGTGCCGTGCCGGCACGGCCCACCTGGGCCGGCACGGCCCATGTGGGCCTGAGCCGTGCCGACCCAGGAGGGCCGTGCCAGGCACGACCCAGGTGGGCTTGGGCTGTGCCGGCCCAGGTGGGCCGTGCCAGGCACGACCCACCTGGGGCCTGGCCCATGAACAGCTCAAATAAAAAAATTTATAAAAAATATATTTTTTTTTTGATAAATTAAAAAATTATTAGGAATAAAGAAATTTATTAATATAAAGCCACCATAATGGTGGGGGGTTTGGCACAGACCCCTACCAGTTATTAATTTAAAATTAAAATGGTACAGAAGGGAGGGGGGCTAGGCCTGACCTTTAGAACATAATACAATAAGTAAGAAGAAAAAAATAGAAAGATCGCAACAATCAGATCATCGCCGATCGGATGGATCGCAAACTGTCGGATCGATCATCGCCGATCGGGATAATGGCTTGGATTGATCGCAACTGTCGGATCATCTTCGATGGGATAGATCGCAACCGTTGGATTGATTATCCCCGATCGGGATCATGGCTTGAATCGATCGCAACGTCGGATCATCTCCGATCGGATCGATCGCAACGGTTCGATCGATCATCACCAATCGGGATCATGGCTTGGATTGATCGCAACCGTCGGATCGATCATCGCCGATCAGGATCATGGCTTGGATCGATCACAACCGTCGGATTGATCATTGTCGATCGGGATCATGGCTTGGATCGATCGAAGACGTCGGATCGTCTCCGATCGGATTGATCACAATGGTCTGATCGATCATCGCTGATCGGGATCATAGCTTGGATCGATCGCATCGTCGGATCGTCTCCGATTGGATAGATCGCAACCGTTCGATCGATAATAGCAGATCAGGATCATGGCATGGATCGATCGCAACCGTCGGATCGTCTCTGATCAGATCGATCATCGCCGATCGGGATCATGGCTTGGATCGATCGCAACCGTCGGATCATCGCCGATCGAATGGATCGCAACCGTCGGATCGATCATCGCCGATCAGGATCATGGCATGGATCGATCGCAACCGTCGGATCGTCTCCGATCAGATCGATCGCAACCGTCGGATCGATCATCCCTGATTGGGATCATGGCTTGGTCGATCGCAGACGTCGGATCATCTCCGATCAGATGGATCACAATAGTCCGATCGATCATTGTCGATCGGGATCATGGCTTGGATCGGTCGCAACCATCGGATCGTCTCCGATCGGATGGATCGCAACTGTTGGATTGATCATCACCGATCAAGATCATGGCTTGGATCGATCGCAACCGTCGGATCATCTCCGATCGAATTGATCGCAACCGTCGGATTGATCATCGCCGACGGGATCATGGCTTGGATCGATCCAGACGTCGAATCATCTTCGATCGGATGGATCGCAACCGTCGGATTGATCATCGCTGATCGGGATCATGGCTTGGATCGATCGTAGACGTCGGATCATCTTCAGATGGATCGCAACTGTCGGATTGATCATCGCCGATCATGATCATGGCTTGGATCGATCGCGACATCGGATCGTCTCCGATCGGATTGATCGCAACAGTCCGATCGATCATTGTCGATCGAGATCATGGCTTGTATCGATCGCAACCACAGATCGTCTCCGATCGGATGGATCGCAACTGTTGGATAGATCATCGCGATCGGGATCATGGCTTGGATCGATCGCAACCGTCGGATCGTCTCGATTGGATGGATTGCAACATCAGATCGATCATCCCCGATCGGGATCATGGCTTGGATCGATCGCAACCGTCGGATCGTCTCCGATCGGATTGATCGCAACGATCTAATCGATCATCGCGATCGGGATCATAGCTTGGATCGATCGCAATCGTCGGATCATCGCCGATCAGATCGATCGCAATCGTCGGATCCATCATCCCCGATCAGGATCATGGCTTCGATCAGCTGGTTGGTGCCTAGGTGCACAGTGTACTCCTGGCACCAGCCGTGCCATGGCACGACCCTTGGCACGGCCTATAAATGGCCCAGCAAAGCCGTTCTGGCACGGTCTAGCAGGGCCGTTGCTGGGCCGTCCAAAACGGCCCAGCAGGGCCGTGCCATGGCACGGCCCAGCAACGGCCCTTCTGGGCGTGCCATGGCACGGCTCACAAAATGGCCCAGAAGGGCCGTTTTGGCACAGCCCAGGCACGACCTGCTGGGCCATGCCAGGCACGGCCCATGGCCCATTCTTGATGGGTCACGGGCTGTGCCGAATTTGAATTTTTTTTAATGGACCATACCTGACATGGCTCATTTGTTAATAATCGTATCAGACACAGCACCATAATTTTTCTGGCACGATGGATCTGGACCAGGCCCAGTGCCCATGCCTACTCCCACTCCCCCTCCTGCGATAAAGACTGCCTTCCACCAGGCTTCCAATCCGTCCAAATCTTTCTTCCACGCTCTGCTACGAGCCATGGGGAACCTCAAGAACGTCACTGTTGCCTTCCTCGTCCCCCTTCCTTCCCTCCTCTTCTACCTCTCTTTCCTCCGCCACCACCACACTTCCTCTCTTACCCCACCGCCACCTCCAACCTCTGGGACTGGTGCTACCACCACCCCCTCCTCCTCGCCAACCTCCTCTTCTTCGCCAACGTCGACCTCCTCTTCTGGCTCATCGGCCTCCTCCAGTCCAACAACTGGGTAGTTACCCCTCTCCACTCTTCCTCTGCTCTTTTCTCCCCCAAAGTTGTCTTTTTTATTTTTATTTTTTTTTCTTCTACCAAGTAACGCGAGATTTGGTGCAGATGATTGATCTTTACTGGACTGTGATCCCTGTGCTGCTGGTCCACTACTACGCCAGTCACCCGCTGGCGGTGGCCGACGCCGTGAGATCGGCGGTTGCGGTGGCTCTGACTTGGGTGTGGAGCGTCCGGCTGACCCACAACTACTTCCGGAGGGAGAGGTGGCAGTGGGGAGCGAGGGAGGACTGGAGGTTTAATGAGATGAGGAGGGAGTATGGAAGGCAATGGTGGTGGGTCTCCTTCTTCGCCGTATACCTCTCCCAGCAGGTAATCATTATACCCACCATTTCTCTCCGTTTTTCTTTTTTTTTTTTATTTTCCTCCTCTTTATAATTTTGGATTTTGGGCTTCGAAATTGGATCTGGTGATGTATCTTTGGCGAGGGACATTCTTTATTATTATTATTATTATTTTGGTTGCAATGGTAGCTGATAGTGTTTGTGAACTGTGTTCTGGCTTTCGTAGATCTACTGGAACTTCTTTTTAAAGATGTATCGAAGATGCTTGAAATAATGCCCAATTAGGATTTTTAAGATTGTTAAAGGTGCGTGTCTGTTTGACTGAGGAGTAGAAGTATGGATTTTAAGCAAGTTAGCCGGGAGGAGTCACTGTACAAAAGGAAGAACAAAAGAAAACTTCAAAAGTTGTGAACTAGATCATCCAAAATTGCACCCACAAGCACTATAATGGCCATTTGGAGTCGTCGATATAAATGCTGCTTACCAGTCTGTGTATAATAAGTATTTAGAGATCGCTCTTTAATGTTTTCACTGATTATGTCTTTGAAGTAGTTGTATTGTCTCCAAAGATAGCCAGAACTGAAATTCAAGCCCTCCTATCATAGAATTGATACCTTGCTTTTGTTGTATCTTAAATGATTTCAAAGTTTTCTATTTTAATACGCCTTGAGTAAGAATTTATGTGTTAGAAAAACCTGAAAATATACATATCGATCAAGTTAAAGCTAATAGAAAGCAAATGTTGTGTTCCAATATTTAGCACATATTGATACCGCATTGATAGAACTGGAAGACACACTTCCAGTCCAAAATTTCAAAATTTTGCTTAGGAAGTACTGGAGAAAAGAAAATCTGATTTACCTTGCCTTACAAGAAAAGATGCTGTAGATAGAATGAACTTTGTTCAAAAAAATCCTGAGAGATATGGTAAAATTTTAGACAAACGGATCATGATAACTTTGTTTTCACTATTTTTCTTATTGTAATATAAGATGGGTCAATTATCACCAGGTTTGATATTCTGGCCAGCAAACAATATTGCATTAGTGGAAATGTATCTTGAATTTAGAGTATTGGACATTTCATAAATTTGAAGGTAATCCTTCTTTTATTACAATGCTTGTACTTGAGGTATCATTTCTTGAATTCATAGATTTTGGTTTATTGTAACTTTATGAATCAGAAGTTATGTTGGAACTAAACTAAAATATTAACTTCATGCCATTTTTTCTAGATAGGGCAATATCTCAATCTAATCTTCAAAATTTCATTTTGCATTTTCAGTGTTTTAGGTCTAGACTGTTAAATATAAGCTTTCTATGCTTCCTGACAATCATTGAGTGGGAAAAAATCAGGCATCGAGGAAAGTTAAGCCTTTCATTTTGTTTTTTCTTTTTAAAGAAAGAAATCACAACTACTTTTGGTCCTTCATATTTAGGTGCACCTATCAGATCTAAGGTATTTGCTTAATTTAAATTGATTTTTAGCACATCTTGTTTAATTTCTTATAAGCATACATTGTTTGCAGGTCTTTCTGATTGGAATATGCCTACCAATGTATGCTATCCACTCGACTGATAAACCCTGGAACATGTGGGACCTTGTTGCTACAATTGCTTGTATAACTGGAATAGTTGTTGCCTACTTTGCAGACACGCAACTGTATGATTTTGTAAGCAGAAATGAAACCTTGAAAGAGCTTGGTGCACCCTTGGTGCCTAACCTTGACAGAGGTCTGTGGCATCATTCTCGCCACCCCAACTACTTTGGAGAACAGCTGTGGTGGTGGGGTCTGTTCTCTTTGCTTGGAACGTGGGACAGGATGGATGTTTATCGGGGCACTTATAAATAGCTTGTGCTTGGCATATGTTACAATGCTAGTTGAGCAGAGAATGTTGAAGAAAGAATACAGGGCTGAAGCTTATAGACAATATCAGAAAACAACATCTGTGTGGATCCCATGGTTTAAGACAACCAACAAAGGTTCCAAGGAGAAGAATATCTGACGACTGCGATCATCAGTCCTCCCATTATCTGCTTCTTGCTTCTGGCTCTTGATCTTCAGATTTTCCTGTTCTCCTTCGTAATATCTTGGTCATCTGAGTCCTGTACTGCAAAAATATCTGTTGTAATGCACTACCTTTTTCCATGAATGATGACTCATTTGCAGGTTACTGTTGTATGAACTAAATTGTCTTGCATAATCAATAGCTGTCTGAGTTTTTTTATATTTTCTAATGACTGCAAAATCTTCATAATTTTCTGATCATGCCCATTTTATTTTTCTCAATCCTATCTTGGGTGAGTTGTATGTTTACCATTTGAAAGGAAACAAAACCCCTTGTGTGGAAGGCAAAACTCCTTTGGAGTAGTTACTTATGTTAAATGACTAATGGGCAGTATTTTAGAGATCTACTAAGCTGATCTTATGATGAATGTGCGAAATCAACCCTCGTATAAAGTAAATCCTTCTTTAATGAGACTATTGCTGTCTTTTTCTTCCCTTCTTTCCTCCCTTTGGAATAAATCCTTCTGCTCTTCTTCTTCTTTTTTTTCTTTTTCTTTTTTTGCAACTTTTACCTAATTATGTGTCTGAGATGAGATGTAGGGCTGCTGAAAGATTTCCTAATCTCTTGATGTCGGCAATTAAATTTTTTGGTATCCTAAATTAATGGAGTCAACTTCATATATGAAGACCATGTAGCTGACGGGTTGCATGCCATATTCCATTGATTAATGCGACCTAAAAGGGAATTTCTATTTGCATTGCTCAAATTGCTCAGTACACTCTCCCTAATTAAACAAAAAAAATTCTAAACTATCCTTAGCATTCCCGTCTCCTTACCCCTTTCCTTTTCCGGCACCGGTGCCTCTCCTTCTCTTCTTGGCACCGTCCCTCACTCCTTCCCTCGGCCTCCATCTCCTCCTTTTCCTCTTTGGTACCGTCTTCCATCCATCCCTCTTCCTTCGCCCTAGTCTCCTCCCCATTTTTTGGCTCCGGTGCTTCTCTTCCTTTCCTAGCACCGAGGGGAGCACTGGGGCTGGTAAGTGGAAAGGAGACCGAGGCCGAAAGGGAAAGGAATGAGGGATGGTGCCGGAAGGAGGGGGGTGCCGGTGCCGAAAAAGGAAGGGGGAAGGGGGGAAAGGAAGAGAAAGAGGGTGCTAAAGATAGTTTAGGATATATATATATATGTATATATATATATATATATATATGTATGTATATGTATGTATGTATGTATGTATATGTATGTATGTATGTATGTATGTATGTATATGTATGTATGTATATATGTATGTATGTATGTATGTATGTATATGTATGTATGTATACAAGCCATGGAATTGCATGCATGATACCGCACCTACAATAAAGGCTTCAGTGAAAAAACTAGCTGTTATTTGATGTTCCTCTGAACTTTATAATCCCTGAATAATCTAACATATCCAAATCCCTGAAATCTAATGTCTCTTGTCGTTCTAACATACCTGCGCACACGCGTCATGAATTAAGCATTCATTAGCATCAGTTAACTGATTTGGATTCATCACGTCCAACAAAGAAAGAAAAAAAAAATGCCACATACGAATTGAAGATCTGATAGATTTGCAAGGCAACAACAGCTAAGAAAGAATCAATTTATAAAGTCCTATGGACGAAAGCAACGCAGCATGAGCAAGCACTTGGAGCTGGAAAAAACCTCCGGTTTGGAACGCGAGCAGTCATTTTAAATAAGACTACCATAGATTGAATCTTATATAGACCAGGTTAAATCAACCCAATAAATCGAACATACCCCACGATAGAATTCAATAATGAAAAGATATACAATTCTGGAACTCACTCTTCATTGCTCGAATCACAACAGGATTATTGAATAATTCCTCCTCACAATCACAATTCTTAATGCGAGCTCTCCAACGGGCGCTCCGCGGCTTCATTCTCGGCGACCTCATTCTCCACCACCTTCTCCTCTTCCTTCGGCTCTGCGGCTCGACAGGGGCCTCTGCCTTCAGCTCGCCGATTCCGGGAGCCAGCTCCTCATGACCTGCAGCAGCAGCAGCAGCGGCGGCGGATTCCTTTGGTTTGGGCTCAGAGAGATCAACCAATGGTTCCTCCTTGCTCTCCTCGACGATTTCGGTCTTGGCCTGCAAATTCGAAGCCACGTCAGGCAGTCGCAAAAGCGAAGGATAAAAGACTGGATTATATTTATTGATCGTCAGGCTTCATCAACTCTTACCTCGGCGGGAGCATCGCCGTCGACCGATCTCACAGTCTGGTCGGGGGCAGCCGGGCTCTCTGCCGGAAGGGCCGCGGGGGTGGAGCCATCCTGAGCCTTTGGTTTGCTTGCACAGCCACCCATCGAGCCTGCAGCTGGGGGGGGGAATTCGGAGTGCAGGCCGATGGGTTCAAAGGTGGGATGTATGTTGCTCACAGGCCATGGCCAGAGCCTCTCTTATATAGTGGCAAGGAGAGGTGGGGGAGGCTGAAGAGGGTTGAATGTGTCTAATTTTAGGAGGGGAACTGTTGGTGGAGAGGGAAAGGATGGGGTCTCCGGACCGTTTCAAATGGGCAGCTTTTTATGGTTTTTTTTTTTTGGGTTCGTTCTTCTTCTTCTTTTTTTACTTCGTCCCTTGCGAGCTTTCAGGGGGAAGCGAGCCGTTGGGGGTGGGAGCAGCCTATAAAGTGGTCGGAAATTTTTTTTTTTTTTTTTTTGGATTTTTCTGTTTTTCTGCCAACTTTTACATCGATGGTAACGGATTTCTCTTGGTGGCGAGCTGGCCATGGGAATAGGCCATTCGATCTTGGGAGTGCGATGGAGAGCTTTGCTCGAAAAAGATTGTGGAGGTTTCTTTTTTTTTTTTTTTTTCCAGGCTGGCCTTCTGAGTTAGCCAGGTTGGAACGGATGGAATCCAAACTTAGCTAGTTTTATGGTAGTATATGTTCTTCTGGAGACAACCGGACAAGTATCCGTTGGAAGTGACATAAATTAACCTTGAAACCGGCATGAGAAAAAGAAGAAGAAGAAGAAAGAGGAAGAGAGAGATTTCTACCATGGAATCTTTCAGCTTGTCACCCTAACAAAGTTGCATGGTTGAATAGCATGTTCTTAGTGGCAATAGCTCCGATGCACCATAGTTTTTGTAACAGAAGCCTACGTTACGGTCCCCCTTTCACCAATCCCTAAGGTAGTATTCGATAGAAAAAATATTATCCATGTATACGGGATAGAGTTTATCCTCTGGCTATCTCTAAGGATATCCTTTGGTTATCCCATTGATCATATCAAATGCAAAAAGGTAAATCCATATGATAACTTTTTTTTACTCTTATTTGAAGGGATAACCAGCTATTCCTACATTTTCTAGGAATAAATTGAAGGAATAACCATGATTAACCATGGTTAACCATGGATTATTCCTCTATTAACTTTATTCCCAACTATCCTTTATAGTTATCTTTTGAGAATAAGAGAGGATATCCCCTAGATATCCCCTCTTATTCCCTATTTCAAACATTACCTAAGTGAAAACTAGCGATGTTATAATTTGCAAACGCTTTTTTCTAAACCAAAGTATTTACTTCTCAAAAGATCTTTTAGTAAAATGTTTAACAGCTAATTAGTAGCTTCGTTTTGTGCCATCCATAGTTAAGTAGCCTCTTCTAGGAGAGGTAATGCTTTTGCTCTCCTATCAGATCTATAGATTTTTCTAACAACATATGCATGTTCGCATGGCTAATTAAGCAACCTAAGAATAAAGTCAACCGAAAGATTTTCATTTTTTTTTGGCAACAGTAAATGTTAAAAATGACATCGGTTAGCTACACCTCTAGTGCGAGCATTAAGAGTAAAGATCAAATCATCGAAAAATAATCACGCTAGAATACATCATGGTTAAGAATGCTTATTGCAGTAGATGCAATAGAATCAGCTACCTTATTCACTTCTCTAAGCGCAAATTGAATGACAACGTTGATAAGTAATCTCTAAATGTTGCAAAAATAAAGATGAAAACAATGGAATGATTTCCTGATCTATTGTATTACAATGGTAGAATCATTCCCAATCACAAAACATTCAACTGTAGGGGATGAGAGAGAAAGGAAACATAAATTCCATGCTAGGTAGCTGCGTTTAGCACGCTAAACAAAAGTAGTCATTAAAGGAATTGCTCATGCACAAACAAAGTCCCATGAACATCCCGAATAACAAAGCCCACTTTACAACGAAGCTCGAACAGAGTCATCAAAGTTTAGTTTCAACCAACTTAGGGTAAGGAACACCAAGAAATGAGAGGTGTGGGGAGAAGGGTGTCCACAGGTGCCAAGAAGCTAGGCAAATTGAAGAACTTTGAAATATTCCTGAGAAAGACAATCAGCCTAATAAAATATAGAAAAGCACTCCTGGCTCTACACTATGGAACACTATCATTTCTATTGCCCTTTATACACAGTAAATATAGATTATCAGAGATTTCTCTACCCTCTAATCCATAAAAGTTGATGGGCTATAAATAAAGATATGTAGGCTATCCATAGTATTAAGTTGAGGGCTCCAAAAGTATTGAAAGACCAAACTGATCACCTAGAATGACAAGTGAGAATTAGATGGTATACAGTCTCCATCTTCATAAGACATCAATAACATATAAGGAAAATAATAGGCACCCATTCTGTAAAAAGAGAAGCTATAGGAAGGCCTCGATGAATCATCCTGCAAATAAAGAACAAGACTTAAAGAGATGCATCTAACTTCCAAACCTTGGTTGCTTGAGACAGATGTGGATTAGGTTGAAGGCGTAAAGAAGCTCATAGATTGTCTACACCACTACTGAATTATAGAAATTGGATCCCTTCTTTTTAGTTATCAATACTCCTAAAATATGAGAGGTAATAAAGGCTAAGGAGGGAGGAAAGATCCGAAACAACAAATTCATGTTCGAACCAATCTCCTGCTCAAATAGGGATCCACTATACATAGACCCCTGGTTGTAACTCATAAATGTCATATATGATAGGAGACAAGTAAGGGGCAAACAACTAAACCAAAGATCCAAATCCCACCACACAATTTACCATCATCAATAAATCAAATAAAAAAATTGTCAATTAGCACAGATGACCATTGATCTTCTTATAGGGGAGGACTTTTTTAGTTGACTAATAGTTAGACTAGTTACTATCAAAGCTACATTTAGCAAAAAAACTACTGAGTGATTTGAGAATATGGTTGAAGGACTAATTTACTAGCAACCTAACTACGGAGAAAAGGGTATTAGGTGGGAGGAAACGAAATCTCCAATCCTCCAAACTGCTTAGGGGTACAAATGATACCATCGTATAGTGTAAATTGCTTGGCTCTCATAGAGTCATGATCCTATAAAAAATTAAATTATTCTATCAAACCAAGCATGGAAGGAAGCAAGGACAGAGATATGAGCAACAATATAGATAAAGTGGCAATAGCTACTATTTTCTTAACCAAATCTTTGAGATGAATATTATAAAATCTGTTCTAAACTAGATTATTTATTTTTGTGATCATTAACTTACAAGTGTTTTCATTGACATCATGAAAATTATGATGTACCATGGTAGAAAATCTTATTTAAGTTAGCATCATCAATTATCATATTTGTAACATAAGCATCTCAATATTTTCTTCATATTAATTCCAAAAACTGAGTCTAAAAACCAAAGATGCTGATGCAAAATACTACTATACGTAGCATTCATACAACTTAATTAATAATGATTTTTATGAAATCTAGTATTAACTCTCTTATTTACATTCCTAATAAGTTTGAGCAACTGTGCTTATTTTAAGCTATTCTATTATGATAGTTGATTTTGTATTTGAGTTTAAATTTTAAAAATTAGTTTATCATGAAATGCTAACCTTTATAATAAAATATACTATTATATATAAGATGGTTACAACGATATTGGATGACAATTATGAAATACATTATTATAACATGGGATAGTTACTATGAAATATACTACAATAACATAAAAGTTTACTATAGCTTGGAATGATGTAAAAATAATTTACATATAATGACTCTCATTTATTTTTTAAATGTTTTAGTATTTTTTATTTTTATATAGTAACAATAATTTTGTTATATTCACTTATGTGTGGCTACCATAATCATGCTTTCTTTCTATTTTATTCAATCCAATCATTGTTAGAATTCTAATCAGATTGTATGATTATAAATATGTACATAACTAATTATAAAAGAATCAAATGAACCTCTTTAGTGAACATTTCATGGTACTAGTTCTAATAGATTAATTCTTGCTAATAGTCTTTTATTTCTACTAAAAGCTAGATTTTCAATGGTGAGATCTTTTTGCCCTTCTTGCCCTCCTCACCCTCTTACTTGTCAACAACCTCCTGACCTTGTCATCCTCCATAAACCCTCAACTTTAACTTTATTATATGCGATATCTTCCATCGTTTCTATTAACTGCATGATTACAATCATTTCTTATAATGATCTCATTTCTATATTTGGATTCCACAAACTTCTACAATTTGTTGAGGATATATTCTATATTTGGAATAATATGTTGAAACTTTAATAGAAAACTTATGAAAATCCAAAATATGATAACACATAAGATTAACTTCTTTCATCAATCAATGCAACATAGAACTTCATTGTTTGTTAAAGAACTTGATCTTGTCAAAATAGCTTTAATTATAGTTTCAATTGATTCTAGTTGTACTTCTCTTCTTTCTTTTAAAGCATAAAACAAAAATCTAAGCTTTCATGAATCCACCAATGGCTCTTATATTCTGGCCATTCTCTTTTTACCTGTTTGAGTTATATACTATAGATTTTTAGGTTCAAATAGATTATTATTTTCAAATTTGTAATAAGTAGGGTATGCTATCAACTAGTATAATAGAATTGACCATGCTTATCAAATTTAAAGACTTCTTAAACAACTTCAAGTTATTGTGGCTCATTATAATGCATTTATGATTGCGATTCCTACTAATTCCTTTCATATATGGTATATTGTTTACCAATAACAAAGTAATATCTCAAAAATATTCTTACAATAGATGGAATAAAAAAGTTTAAAGAGCTTATAACTTAAATTCAGCAGTACCAATTAACTTGTACTCAAGTTTTTAAGACCAAATGGATCCAATCCGATAATAATTAATTGGGCCAACAGTAGGCTTGATGTGTTATAAATGATATCTAAGCTGATTTGAATGTATAGAAGTTGATAGGTAAAAAGAGCTACATATAAGATAATGGTGGTAAAAGTTTTCATCATAATATCTACAGCACTAACAACTTTGCTTGAGATAGATTCTGGCTAACTTATAGTGTGCGACAAGGATGTTATCTAATAAAAGAAAAAAAATATAATACCATAAAAATAATCCTATATTGGATGAGAAAAAAAGTTTGAAGAACTTATATAACTCAAATTCACTCACTACGAATTAATTTGTATTCGAGTTTTTAAGGATAAGTAAATCCAGCCCACTAATAATTTAATTGGGCCAGTAGATGAACTTGGGGTGTTATATCATGATTAATAAATAATATCATTATTCTCTATATCATGATAGTGACAATGTTATTGTTAGTAACACTCAAGGTTCGAAAACATAAACACAAGTTTCTTTATCCTCCCAATTAGTAAAATTTTCTTTAATATGAAACAAAAGTTCTTCACACCCCTTATATCTCGATAAATTGTCCTTCCATTAGTCACTTTACTAAATATAAAAATTTTCATCTTATCTTTAAGGTGATTATTTTTGTTGTTTAGGATGAAATAAAAAATGATGTTTTTACCAAGAGAAGAGTGTGAATGGGCAATATCCATCTTGGTAAGTCTTTCTCTTTGCAATAAATCTAGTTTGACTACTTTCATTAATAAATATGTTATGTTGATGTATGTATGGTATCTTAGATTGAAACATTCACTTAAGTAGCTTTTAGCAATTATGTTGTCTAGACCCAATTTACCTAGCATTGAGTCAATTTATGGTTATTTTTTATGTCACTATGATCAAAAGGCAAGAAACTTCTTTTCTTATTTTCTTTTTTTACTAGATATCTAGATCTTATTTATAAAGCTCTTAAGATGTTACTCCTATTTTATGAAATGATGATTATAGATTTTATATCTTTTTTCCAAATAATTATTTTAGATATTTTGGGTTGATGTCTTTTCTATTTTTATAAAATTTAAAGTTAAACTTTCAAATGTATGTAGCCTAAAAAAATAATATTGTATATTATTAGTACAAGTCAACAAATCGACTACTATTAACTTATTTTGTTTTCAAAGATTGCAACACATACATACTTCACATCATCATATTCCAATTAGCTAAATTATTATATAAGCGTTTGCCACTGATAAATTTGAAATCATTAAGCATTTCCTTTTTTTCTTGTGAATGCGAACACAAGTAGTTGTTCATGGATCCATTAATATAATATAGTAAGAATTTTAGAATGCTAATTGTATATCTACCTTGGTTGTGTTTGAAATAGGGGATAAGAGGGATATCCAGAGGATATCCTCTCTTATTCCCAAAAGCTATAACTATAGGAGATAAGTCTGAAAAAGTTTAACCAAAGGGGATAACCCATGTTTATCCTATCCTCTGAACTTATTCCATAGGGATTTCAGAAATAACTAGAGTTATCCTTTAATGGCAAAGTTATTATTTAAAAAAAAGATGATTATCCCTTGAGCTATTCCCTGGATAAATGCTATTATGTACACTTATCCAGAGATAGCTTTTTGGAACCAATACTACCTAACTGTCATCACCTTACGAGGGTCAAGATATGTGTATATACATGGAGCTCTCACATAATTACATGTTGAGTGGGTTCATTGTTCTCCATTGCAAGGTTTAGAAATTTTGGGAGATTGAAGATTGGGAATGATGTTTTTCATGGAGATTTTAGCCTAGCCTCACAAACCTCCCAATTTGAGAGAGCACAATCATGGCCAACCAACTCTTCCTCAATGAAAACACTTTGTGTGAATTTACAATGTAAGCATATTGGCATCTCTCGGTAGGAATACTTGGATGCTAACATGGTAACAGACTTCAAGATGTTTATTGTCATACAGTTAGCCTTGCATTTTTTTTTTTCAAATATTTTTTAAGGCCTCTGCACTCTAGTTATCTGGTTTTGTTTGACAAAATTGTAGCAAAACAATTGGGGTTAGCGCAATGATGCTTCAACCTCCTCATGTTGGAGAAAATTTGAGATGCTACTCTCATTAGGAGCATCTAGAATTCTAGATTTTTTAGTTTTATAAGCAAATGGATCTTGAAATGTAATGATTCACCTCAATAAATGATGTGTGCTTAGATGAAAAATCAAAGATAAGGAGATAAGATGGAAAGCTTGATAAAAGATGATGGAGCTTACAATGCTAGACTTCAATACATATTGATCATTAAGATTTAGTGGATTGAATGTTGTAATGTCAAATTACTAACTTACAAGGTAATCATACGGTCTATATTGGATCCATCTACCTTAATCATCCAACCTTTATTGTTTAGATTTTTTTTTTAGTAGCATTGCTTAGGTTGTTCATAAACCTTATATTACCAAAAAAAAAAAAAGTTATACTCATTTTATTATAATTTTTATTTATAAATTTTAAAAATATATTTTTTAATATGTTTCAAATTAATTGTTTGATAGTCGTTGCTAATATTAATGAAAGTAAAAAGGAATCGTCTATGCTTAGTATAAGCTACATATCTCTCTATCCCTTAAAGATGAGTCATCATTTAAAATTATGTAAATTATATTTGATGTAGTTGAGCTACCTCAAATGGCAAGATCAAAATCCAAATTACAAATTCTCCTTCATGTTATTTTTTTTTCATAATATGTAAATACATCAATAATAAAAAAAATTCTCAACTCAACTTAACTCATCTAAACATTTTTTTCAACTACATGAAATCGGCAAT
Organism: Calamus simplicifolius; assembly: GCA_900491605.1. NCBI lineage: Eukaryota > Viridiplantae > Streptophyta > Magnoliopsida > Arecales > Arecaceae > Calamus > Calamus simplicifolius. Next base: position 310,539 of record UESW01004202.1, read on the forward strand.
GATAAAAAATTATAATATTAAGAAATAAAAATAAAAATTTTAATTATAAAAAATGATCATAAAAATCTGACTGTCAATCGTTTCTAACAATTATCAGCTTAATCACTACAAATTATAAATTTATTTTATTTCAAATCTTTTTTGACCTTTTATCCATGTAAAATTACGTGAGATATAGCGTTGAAGTTGATGATTAATTGACGGAACGACCGACATGGAAAAGAGCTCGCCGTAACGACGAGAACACGGCCTTAAGAAGACCGCGTCAGAACTCCTTCGACCGTTCACCAACCACGGGAAGCCGCACCGAATCCCACCAAAACCCCCTCAAGCCAGCGCGATTCCCACCCGACGAGAAAGAAGAAAGAGACGAATAGAAAGGCGAAGAAGAAAGCATAATTCCAAGATCTCTTTGGAAGGCGGTGGAAGAGTCCGCGCACCGCCAGCGCCGATCCTCCCTCTCTCCCCGTCCTTCCGTCCCCTCCTGGAGGAAGGACCCAAGATTTCCGGCTAGGGTTCGGACTAGGGTTCCGCCGCCTCCCGATCCCGCCCTACGGCGAGCCGAGGAGCCCCCGCCTCCGCGGCTCGCCCGCCACCATGTCCGCCCCTAACCTCTCCCCCTTCCTCTTTCTCGCCCTCTTACTCCTCCTCTCCATCGCCGCCGCCGCCGACGATGACGCCTGCCCCGCCCTTGCCTCCGATGGCAACGCCTCCTGCCCCATCGCCTGCTTCCGGGCCGACCCCGTCTGCGGTGTCGACGGCGTCACCTACTGGTGCGGGTGTCCGGAGGCAGCGTGTGCGGGCGTCCGGGTGGTCAAGCGAGGGCCCTGCCAGGTCGGGAACGGGGGGAGCGGCCCCGTGTCCGGCCAGGCCCTCCTCCTCGTCCACATCGTCTGGCTCATCGTCCTCGGGTTCGCCGTCCTCTTCGGCTTCCTATGAATCGATCAGTCGGCATCGCCTTCCCCACTCCTGCAGTCCCACCTAAGATCCGATGTCTTTAGGTGCCGGTGATTGTTCTTTCTGTTCTTTCTCTTCTCATCTAATTATTCTTTTGTTGTGTACTCTCTTTTTGTTCTTTCGTTGTGCTGATTCCTTCTGTTGGAGGAACAGAACATTTAATTTCCCTCTTTGAGTTTAACCATGCATCTGTTGGATTTGTACGCTCACTAATGTAGATTTGATTCTGTGGATCTGGATTTCTCTGTTGATAAACTTTCTTTATAAAAATGGTTTCTTTGGTTGTTTGCAATTGAATCTATTTATTGTTGGATGGAAAATACTACGTGGGCAATTGTGGATGCGAAAAAATTTATGGATGCATCTTGTTGAATCATGTCCTTGAGCATGAGGAATTCTTGAAGGGGTAAAAGAAAAAGGATGAGCTCCCTTCAAAGGAAAAAGGATGAGCTATTGTGAGGAATTCTTAATGGAAGCATTAGTTGGGAACCTCTTAGAAAGATTAAGAAATTCCTTTCCCCCTCTTTTGTTCGGCATCATTTGAGGCATGTTATCCATAGGACTAGCAGCCCTCATGAATGAGACTTCTATCCTTTTTGCTTAGGCTATTCTTCTTAACCAGAGCAGGAAACTACTTGTATTGTATGATGCCATGTTTCACCATCTACATGAGAAGCTTTTAAAGCGTTGTTACATTATGGCAAGGGCTGGTATTGGAAGTGTTTTAGATATCTCTGCTCTATTGTATGCATTTTTGTGCCTTATTTATAACATCTTTGGTGAATTTGACGTTGGTTGATGTTGTTTTCTATTGTTACTATTATTATTTTTATTTATTCTTGTTCGAGGATTTAGAGGTCGGAGGTTTCATTATCTGATGAAGGAGGCCTTGTTTGGATTGACTGCTGAGATGCCTTTATTTTTTTATTTTTTAAATAGAGAATCAAGAATGGAAAAATGTTTGCTTGTCTACCTAGACAAGAGAAGATTGGTACTGATAGTTTGAATGCTTGGAAGAAAAATAAAGATGAAGACTTTCCACCACAGATTGAGTGGGAAGGTAGAGATGAACAATGCCAAACATTCAAAGACCACACCTCTCTCTCTCTCTCTCTATCTATATATACACACACATACATAGAAGCTAAACCAAGTCTGCAATTGAGAAAAGGGTGCGCCAGGGATCATTTTTCTTGTAGAGAATTGAAAGCAATGTGAATAATCAAAGACACAATCTTTATAGCTTAACAAATAAGATTTCAGGTTTCTTCCAGTTTGTCACCTTCAAAACTAACATATTGCTATGATATCTTCAAAAAGATGAATGCAAATTTTTTTTTTCACTTTTTAATAATCTCTTTTGTTAAGCCTACAGAGTGCTAGACTGTAAGATACTTTTGATCTAGGCTTTTAGATCTTTTTTTTTCTGGATAAAATGGGTGAAGCTGAACTCTCTCTCTTTTCCCAAAACAAAAAAAATGCAATCTTCTTATCATGGGTGACAAAGTTATGGGTTAAAAGAATTTTGTGAAGGAACTAACCAAGCATAGTAGGGTGACCGAGTAAAAACGCACTAAATTTTTCTATGAAACGAGTGTAGGCGTTATAACAAATTTGATTCCATTAATTACTGATTATCTATGAAGAGATTTCATACTGCAAACTTGGTTCACTCAAGGAGTGCAGCTCTTCTCCTCTTCTCTTAAAAGGATTCTGTTAGCTTTTATTATGAGTTCTGCCATTAAGTAATAAGTTGCTTTGATATTGTTGTTAGTCATTGCAAATCTTTGGCATGCCAGAACAATTGTTTATGCACATATCTTTTCTTGTTATTATTTGTTGAGAGGACTTGATGATATAAAATTATCATATGCACAATTTATTCGTATCATTAGAACAAATCACTATATTTCCTGGTTCTCATTAACTTGTACTTCAACTCTGCAAACCTGAGCAAGGATTTAGTGGCATGGAAGCCCTAAAATAACCACCATTATTCTAGATACACAGAATATTTATGAATAAGATGATGCCTATTATAACTTTCACAACCTAACATTAGAACAAATAAAATCTAACAAACAAAAGGCATCATTTGTTAAGTCACTGCTCAAGATATTACAAAATTATTTCTACAAGTCGTGGGGGAAACTATGTATATATATATATATATATATATGACTAATTTGAAATTTAAGAATACTCCATTTTGATTCAGTTTGTCAAATTTTATACCAAAAGTACCCTTCTACGTGTCCTTGCAAAAAAAACTTAACTCAAACTCTTTCCGTGATAAATGTTTTTCCCCCTCTCTCCATTACCCCGATCTTTAATCGGATCTCACCTGTCCTCCGTTTTCCTATTTTTTCCTTGGTCAAATGTGATCTTATTGGATTTAAATATTAAAATAATTAAATCTTTTAAAAAAGAGCTTCTAATTAGGCTTCTATTTTCTGCATGCGCCCAGCTCTTTCTCTCTGTCTCTCCCTTTCCGTGACCCTTTTCTCTTACTTCTTCACTCCCTTGTCTCCTCTATCCAGTCATCCCTACGCTCACACGATGCTTCTTTATTCATTCTCACTTTCATCCCAATCTTAATCATTCTAAGCACTAAATATATTCTTTGATAGCAATATTTCATTAATTTGATTTTAAATTTAGAAAAACTATCTTGTATATATATATATATATATAAAGCAAATAGTAACCAGATATGTGCATATATACTAGAAAAATAAATGAAAATTTAAATTATATTTACATAGATTTAAAGACAATAGTCATTCTTCTATTATCATATTTTGAGAAAAAAGAACCTAGATCTTGATTAGAGAAAAATAGAGGACATGAAAAATCTTGTCTATTTGAAAAATAGCAAATAGACATATGGAATACATGCTAAATAATGCTAATCAAAATAATATAATAAATTAATTGCAATTTCTAGTTTTTATCGTTTTATTTAAACAAATGTACACAGAAATATAATTTAAAATAATACTAAAACAAATATAGAAATAGGGTTGTCTTGCAAATTTTAAAGATAAAATTAAATTGATATTTTGAATATCAAATTGACATATTTATAAGGTAAGTAAATGAAATTTAAATAATACCAATATGAATAATAAAATAAATCTAAAAATTGTGATACAAATTAAATAAAATAATAGACTACATAACAAAGAATGGAAAGAGATTCATTGAAAAATATAACAAATGACAGAAATATATAAAGTAAATATAAACTGAATAGTGATTCATAAAAATGTAAACATATCTAACAAAATTAAGACTGTGGTGCTAAATCTTAAAATAAAAACTATAATAACATAAAATATGTATAGAAATAGAATTCTACTATTTTCTTCAGAACTTACATCAATATAATTTAAATTATATTTATTTTTTAAATGTGTATTGCACAAGATCAGCTGGTTGGCAACTAGCTAAAAACGTATCATTTATTTATAGGAACAATGCAATAGTAAATGCTAGTGTTATTCCCAACTTGTATTATCTATGATAATGTTACAACATGTAAAAGAGATAATCACACAACCCATCCAAGATACAGCTTAATTTCACTTAACTCATCCATAATTTAGAAAGTAATACTTAACTCACCTAAGGTAACCTCTATTTGAGTTTGTTAAATCACATTACCCACCTTAAGGTTTAACACATGGAGGCATAGCTTTATGTGTCTACCATTTTTTCTCTAAATTTAAAAAACAGAACCCATTTAAGTTGAGAAAGAGCCATTTCTATCTACTTTTAAAGTGATTTTTCTTCTCATTTTGAGAAATCAAAACTTCTTTTACCCAATCTGATAAGGTACCCTGATTTTTTTTGAATTTAAAATATTTTGATAGATTTTTATAAATTACTCATAAATGCCTATAAACTAAGGTGATGTAGCTGAAGTTTGAATCATGTCTACAAGTATATCTCTTTTCAATAGATGTTTTGACGGTTTCAAGGCTTAATAAATTTTAAAATTTAAATTCAATGCTTATCTCAAATTGAAGACCTAATTTCTGAACTGCACCGAATCAAAGAAAATAGGACCCAAAAGATATATGAGTCTAATGATTTTTTTTTTAAAATTGAGTAAAATCAATTATTGAATTCTCTTCTTTGCCTCTTTTCTTGCGAGGGAATTTTATGTCAAACAAACTATTACTTGAATGGTGGTATATAAAGTAATTAAATGCTACTTTTTAAATCATAGATAGATTAAGTAAAATTAAATTATGCTTTATATAAATAAAGTATAATTATCTCTATTAAAAAGGACTAATTTTTTAATTTTTTTAATAAATAAATAATTTAAATTCATTGGGTGAAGCAAGGTGTCCATCTAAGCCTAAGCCTAAATGGAGTTCTAGAACGCTCATTTGCTACCCCAACGTTGCAGTCTAATCCTTTGCCAGGGACCTTGTTTTAGCCCTGGTCCGGTACGATCCGATCCGGGTCATGCCCACCCCTACATGCAGTGCTAATAACATAATAAACAAAGAAATAAAGTCGCTTTAGACTTTTTTTTTTTTAAAAAAAATTTGTTGTCAAGGAGTCGATTGTTTTGTGACGTAAGGGATGCGGTGGATTCCGTTCCTCGTCTTAGTTGGCACTAGTAAAATAATAAAATTAGATCTCACGGATTTAGAATATAGAAACATGGTCATGAGCTCCCCGTGGATATCCATGCTTTTCCATACCCCTTCCTTGGAAACGGCAATTGAATGGATCCATCCTCATTTTCTTCACTATTTTAATCCTTTATCTCCATCCCTATTCCTACTAATGAGGGTACATGCTTCTCATTCCTATCCTTGTAAGATCCGTAGGTATTTCATTTCCATCTGTCTTTTTAATTAACTTTTTATTTTTATTCTTACAAAAATTCTTATTTCATCAGAGACTTCATTCTCATCAACCCTATTTTTATATTAAAATATTTATTTTTTAATTTTCATTTTACTCACTATATTTTAAAAATAAAAATAAAATATTAAGTTTATGTAATAAATAAAATATATTTAAATATTTTTATTATAGTTATAAATTTATAAATTAATTAATAAGAAATATATTAAGTCATAATTTCAAAAAGCATTATACATGAGTTTAATCATGAGAAAAAAATACATTGGATCATAAGTCATAATAAAGAAAATAAGCATATATAGTTTTAAGACATTTTAGAATTATATATATAACTATATTTAAGATATTAAAATAATATAATAATGTCTAAGTAATATATAATATACATAAGATGGAGATTGGGACCCATCAAATGGGAAATACTTTCTCCGTTCTTATCCATCTCCATCCTTATACCTATTTGTGTGAAAAAAAAACTTATTCCCAACTTATTTGAAGCAAGTTTTCATGAAAAGAGAAAAAAATACTATCCCTGCCCCATTCCACACTTCATGGTTATAAAATTCAGTATAATAAAATAATTTTTTTTAAGAGAAAGACAGCATCTTAAACTCATCTTCTAAATTAGATTTATTATGGGTGGGAATGCCATTTTGGGAATGAACGGTTCGGGATCCTTTTACCTTTGATAAAACATATGATATTAATAAATAATAAGAGAAATTATATCAAAAGACATGATGTTTTACATTAGTCTCAAAAGAAATTTATTATTTCAAACACTTCAAAATTTTATTATAGTATAAAAAGATCCATTAATTTCGTCCATTTATCTCTTAACACCATTAAATTGCTAAGCAAAAAAAAAGGTAAATTTATCTTTGTAAAATGGTGACAATTTTACTCATTTGGACTCCAAAGCTAAGCTTGAAGAATAATTTTGATATTAATTAAAAATTTGCTGCCAGGAGATTACTGTTGCCGCAAAAATTCGTTTTCCAACTCGGGTGCGCTTCTGGCTTCTGATCCGGACGTCGATCTCGTCGCCTTGGACGGAACCTGCAAGACAGTCCGCACACAGAGGATGCTGCGAGGGTTGCCCACTGCGGAGGACCCTCCGATGCCCAAGTCAGTGGAGATTCACAGTAAGCAGATGTGAGGAAAAGACTCTCACAGAGGAGTTCCCCTTTGGCGGGTGTTCTCTCGAGAGCCCTGAGTTCAGGGGAGCTTCGATGGAATATCTGAACCAGTGAATGAGTGTGAGTATGAGTAATTACGTGCGTACCTAAGAGATTTGAGGGCTGTGGTATTTATAGGCGATCATCTGATTCCTTGGACGTGCCCTGGATGGGGCCTGAAAGTTGTTAGGATTCGAAACGGATCCGAATCAAGTTTTGTTACGAGCCAGAAGGGTCCGCATCTTGTCAATTAGAGGATCAACGATCGGAGAACTGGTTGATGCCTTGAGATTCAGCGATTACGTAGGTTCTAGACCACTCTTGTGGGTCCTAGGCCACTTCTGGGTATGATTCCCCGCTTGGAATCTTATTCAGTCATAGTGAATTCGAATTCTCCCGCACCAGATTCCGCAGAGGTATTCGAATGCCTCGGTCTGGTCGAGGCAAGAGGGTCACTCGGGTTACCGAGGTGTGGTTGGCTCAGATTGCCGAGGTATGAGGATAGTTCGGGTTGCCGAGGTATAGATGGTTCGGGCTACCGAGGTATAGATGGCTCGGATTGCTGAAGTATGAGGATAGCTCGGGTTGTCGGAGCGGCCCGACCTTGTCAAAGATGATTCGGCTTCGTCGCCTAGTTGTTATGCCAGCTGGCGGGTAGGATGATGGGATTTGACATGACCCAATTGTCGATGTGGGCAGTCATTAATGTGATGACGATTTTACCCTCATCACATGCCCCCCACTCCCTATTCCGAAGTGTAAGTTCGGATATAGGGAGTAGAATTCCGGAACAATCTTATTTGGGGATTCAAAAAGACGAGCAATGATAATCTCATAAATGATGGGCCGCTGTTTCATCATCATTTTTGCCGTAGCTCGAGGAGGAAACGCCTCGTTTCCAGCAAGCTGCGATAGCGAAAGTTCCACGTGGCGGGACTCCTTTATTTCTGGTGCCCATATCGGAAGTTTTGGCATCTCAGGCTTTCTCTCTGAAGCATTTATTTAAAGAGGGCTGGGGCGGCGCTCCTTCTGCAACGCTTCTTTGTCCTGTCACAGAGATTTTCCATTCTCTCTGATCCCTTGCTTGCTTGCTCATATCCTACCCCCCATTAAGCCAATATGAAGGGTCTAGGTGATGTTGCTTCTGAGGTAACCCTTGACGACCTAGATAGGATCCGTCGCCATATAGGGTTCCTCTGGATGTAGCCTTATGGGTGCGAGGATTGAGCAATGGGTTTCAACCGAATTAAGTCGGGGAGTCTTCTTCTACGAGGAGAGCTTAAGGGCAGATCTCCATTCCCTCTTCACTCGCTGGTATAGGAGGTGATGAGTTTTACAACATATGTCCAACAATGGTAGCCCCAAATAGTTGGCGTAATCTGATCGGGTTCATCTCGATGTGCAGTCGTGTTGGGGTGACTGCGACCCTTCCCATATTTCGAGTCTGCTACAACCTGGTTTCCGGGAGGAGCTCTGAGTGGCCTTACATTGGTCATTGGAAGTCATTCAAGATGATTTCTGATAACCCGTCTTCGATAAAGGAGTGAAAGTCCCAATTTTTCATTGCCGAGGAAAACATCGATTTAGATTTTCCGAAAGGATGGGCAAGTTATGTGAAGGATCCGGAGGCGCGCCCGGAGTTGAGCGAGCAGGAAAAAAGAGATCTGGTTACCCTTCGCAGTGGTCAGAGGTTTCAGCCAGCACTCTGCTAGCAGAGGATGCCCTTTTTGCCGCCGGGCTTAGCTCTATTGACCCTCAAGGTGAGTCTTTGCTCTGATGGTCAGTGTATTTATATGATTCCGCTACTGTTTAACTGAACATTTACTGTGTTTTCAGCCGAGAGGTCCGCATTTGTGGGCCAAATAAGGAAGGAGCTGGGCAAGCATCACAGGGGCTCTGGCTCCGGGGACAAGCACAGGTCCGAGAAGAGGGTCCGTCCTTCCGGGTCTCACTCAAGGGAGCCTAGGAAAGATTGTGTGGCTGCCACTCCTCTGCTTCAAAGAGGGAGGAAGCGGAAGCGCCGGCCGTAATTGATAAGCCCTCCCTGCGGAGGGGGGCAAGGTAGCAGAGGAAACCATCGGGGGGAGCTCAGAAGGAGCCGCTGAGGTTTCCCCTCTTCAAATAGTGATCGTATCAGATGATGCCGAGGAAATGTCGCCGGTCCGTCCGGCGATCCTCCTGCTAGATGTTCTTTAGTTACCAGTGGTTGGGATCTCACTGCTCATGGAAGAGGCCCCAGCTCAGGTGGAGGGGTCAGGAGAGGCAGTGGCGGCTGTCGAAGTTCAAGTGGAGCCATCTGTTGAAAGGTTGGTGGAGGTCGAGGTGCCTCCTGTTGAGGGTCTCTCTATTATGGTACCAGGGGATGCCGTTAAAGAGATTGAAGTTCAAGTGGAGTCTGCCAGAGATGGAGCGATAGTCGGAGAGGAAGAGGAAGAAGAAGAAGAATCACTGGATGAAGGGGGCGCTCGGGCCGAGGCTTCCTCAGCCGGGCGGAAGCATCCGAGGCCCTGCAGGCTAAAGTTCTGATGGAGGAAGCCGAGCAGATGGCGGTTCCTCAGGCTAGAGTCCCTTAGGCCAGTTCTTCTGCTATGAGTTCTTTTGTCCACAGCCCAGAGGTGGACGACATGTTCGCTGCCATAATGAGGTCTGTTTTGTGCACGGGGGGAGTTCCTCGACGGACGAGCCTGCAGTCGAGGATATCATCGATGCGGCTTTCGATCGGCTTGGGGCGCCGAAGGATATTTACTTTTCTCCGAAATTAGTAATGCTACTCTTACAAAGATTGCTTCGAACTATGCCTTCCGGGTAAGTTATTGTATTGAGGTTGTAATTCCTGATTGGTCGGTTTGGTCATGGTTTCTTACTTGTGTTTTCTTGCAGAATGCCTTGATTACAAGGGTGCTGAATTGGCGCTTAAATTTGGCCACTGGGGCTTGCGCTCAAGCCAGGAAGGAGACGGCCGACCTTCGGACGAGGGTGGATTCAACCAGTCGGCTTTCCAGGGCCTTAGTGTCCACTAAGGCGGACTTTGAGAGGGTGAACGGGTCTTACCGACTTACAGCCGAAAGGGCCTCTCGGTTCGAGGCTCAAGTCAGAGAGCTTCAGGGTTTTTGTGAACAATCGAACAAGGCTTGCCTGGAGTTATCCCAAATTAAGGCTAAGCATGCCAACGAAGTTAAGGCCATGTAGCAGTATTTTGATAAAAGATGGGACCAGCTGAAGGCTAGTTATGCTGAGGAGAAAAACAATTGGGGCAGGAGGCTCGAGGAAGAGAAGCACAGGTGCCGTCGGCAGCGGGATCAGCTTGCCGGTCTGAATAAGGAGTTTGCTGATATGGAGAATCGGCTAAAATGGCAACATGAGCAGATTGCTAGGCTCACCGATGATCTCGATCAATCTCGGCGGAAAATCGGGACAAACAGTTTCGAATTAATGACCTCAAGGAGGGTCTCCAACAAAATAAATCGGCCAAATTAAAGGCCCTGAAAAGGTTCAAGAGCTGAGCAATAAAATGGCTCGGTGGGAGGAAGAGGTATAGTGTCTTCTCATTTATTTGCTTCCGGTACTTTTCTTTTGCTCGTGGGCTCAAACGTCCTAATGTTTTCCAGATGGGCAGAATTGGGCTCGAGGCGCAGGAGCAATTTAAGGCTCTAAGTGCGGAGTTGTCCGCGAGTCGTCAAATGAACTTTGAACTCGGGGACCAACTAGCTGAAGCTAACAACCGAATCACTTCGGTTGTGGAGGAGTAAAAAAGTTCTACCCAATTTTTTGAAGAGCGTAGAGAGGCTTGTGCCAATGTGTTTCGGTTCGGCGAGAAGGAAACTCGAGCGAAGATCTCTCAAGCATCTCCCGAGTTGGATTTATCCTTTCTGGAGGCCGAACGTTTTGATACTTGTACCCCAGGGGCCGAAGAAGCCGAGTATGAGGATATTTTGGATGTCGATCTTGACGCTATCCTGGGCCCTAATGAGGCCGTGGCTCCCGAAAGATGCCCTCAGTCTGCTGCTGAGGAACCCGAGATTCCTCTTCCAACAACATTTGAAGCGGGTGAAGCGAGTCAAGCCCTTCCGGACGTTATCAAAGAGGTTCTCGGGACCGACCCAAACCCCGATTCTTAAGGGTTGCTTATGTACTTTTGCCTTTTCAGCTTGTAATCCAATCAACATCCAATGAATGAATTTCTTTTTGTTTTGCCTTAATACTTTGGCCATTGTTTTTCCGAATGACCTTTTTGCTAGGAGTTCCTTCGAATCATAAATGAAATGCGCTTTAAGGTCAAATAGCCCTTGGGGGTTCCGAATTGGAGATTCTGCAGATCGATTGGTTTTGCTGACGCATAAAATCGTTCGGTTTTTCCACGGAACACAATTCCGACTTTGCCTCAGTTGGAGCTGAGGTTAGGTGCGCGCGGACTTACTCGGTTTGCTAAGACACGAAATGGTTCAGCGCGAGAGGGCCAAAAACGGCTCAAATATCTCGGCTGGGGCCAAGGTTAGATAGTTCGGTTTGTTCGAAGCAAAAAGTTGGTTCTTTTTCGCCGAGGTATTTGAAATGACTTTGCTGAAGGATGCTTTGTTTCTACTCAGGCATTTATCCCGCTGGCCTTTTCCAATGCGGGTCTTTTTACATACGCGATAAGCATTCGATTGCCATTGGACGACGTCATTTTCGAAAGGGGATTACCCAAGCCTGCTCATATCTCAAGGACCTGTGGCCGATTTCCTGCATTTAAGGCTCTTGATTCAAGATCAAAAGGAAATCTTCTGCCTTTCGTCACAGCTTGGGAGTGTGCTTGGCGGCTTCGGAATGCGCTCCTTTCTTTTGCCTATCACGTGGCGGTGTGGCAAGGGTATTTCAAATTCCGGGGCTCCCTTCTTTAATGACTGCCCTCAGCTTGCTTGCTTATAAAATTGGGAGAGCGGTCGTGTTAGGCTATCTCCCAAGACCTCCTCTTTCTGTGAGTCGTAAGGGCTTTCATAGCGTTTGTTTTACCGAGGATGGGGAGGTCGAGCTTCCCTTTTGAAAGCTGGTTCACCCCGGATAACTAGGGTGATGGAGAAGTTGCTGAAGAGCAGGCAGTCCTCAAGGGAGGAATCTTCGGAGATCATATGGAGAGCGCACGAGATGCCCGCAGAGGTCATATGGGGAGCGCACATACGCGCTTCCTGTTTGTCCTTTGCCACTTGCCATGGGGACCATAGAAAATGAAAAGCATACGTACTCCCCATGGCTAACATGGACTTCACCTCCTTCCTCAGCTTGAATTCCTCAGTTCATTCGCCTGAGGAATTTTTTTCATGTGAAGAGGGAGGAGGGTGGTGTTGGTCTGCTGGTTCTCTGCCTATGTGCTTGGGTAGTGGCTAGCAGACTAGCATCCCACTTAGGGGGATGCTTCATTGGCATAAGCATCCACAGGTCTTTGGCCTGGTTATGATCCCCCAACGTGTCCGTTCGAGGGATCCATGGATGGCCTACTTTGTTCTTTGGCATTAACCAGTGGCTCAACAGAGCTTGTCTGATTTCTTTGATTTCTGGGGTCGGATGTAGAGACATCGTTATCAACCGAAGCTGCTCAGCTGAGCTTTTATCTTATTTGTATTTTCTGTGCTATGATGCACTTGTAATGCCTCTCAAGAGGTTGTAATTCTTTCATTAATAAAGAAAGTTTCTACTCTTTCTTCTTTTAACATCTGTTTCTTTTTCCGATGTGATTGTGTTGAGAGTTGCTACTCTTATTTTATGCTTTTCGGTTCGCAGCATAATCTATAAGTCCAGCAGCGCTTTTGCTACTTTGTTTTTGTTAACATGATATTCAGTCCTCTGTGGAGGAAGCGTTCATCTCTGTTTAGGTCAGAGGGAGGCCTAGGCGGCCCTGTGAACTCATGTGGTAAACATGATCTTATTTAAGGGATGAAGTATGTATTTCTTTGAAAAGAAATAACTTGCATAATCTTGCTGGTAAGCGAAAAAAGGTTACTTACCTCTGCCGAAGCGTGATAGGATGCCTTAGTTGTATCAGAGTGTTTGAGGAATCACTCGATCAGGCCGAAGCTTTAGAACTATATCACTCGGTTTGTCTGAGGCTTCAGAAACATATCACTCGGTTTGTCCGAAGCTTCAGAAACATATCACTCGGTTTGGCTGAGACTTTAGAAATATATCACTCGGTTTGTCCGAGGCTTAGAGACATATCACTCGGTTTGGCTGAGGCTTCAAGATTATATTTTACTTGGCACTACCAAGGTACGGAGACCGTCACTCAGCTTGGCCGAGGCTTCAAGATTATATTTTACTTGGTGCTGCTAAGGTACGAAGACCATCACTCGACTTGGCTGAGGCTTCAAGATTATATTTTACTTAGCGCGGCCAAGGTACGAAGCTCTCTCGGCTCGGCTGAGGTTTGTCAAATATATTTTACTTGGCGCGGCCAATGTACGGAGACCGTCACTCGGCTTGGCCGAGGCTTTAAAATTATATTTTACTTGGCGCGGCCAAGGTATGAAGTTCTCTCGGCCCAGCCGAGGTTTATCAAATATATTTTACTTGGCACGGCCAAGGTACGGAGTCCGTCACTCGGCTTGGCCGAGGCTTCAAGATTATATTTTACTTGGCGCGACCAAGGTATGAAGCTCTCTCGGCCGGCCGAGGTTTGTCAATTATATTTTACTTGGCACTGCCAAGGTACGAAGCTCTCTCAGCCTGGCCGAGGTTTATCAAATATATTTTACTTGGCGCGACCAAGGTATGGAGATCGCTCGGCTCGGCCGAGGATTTATAAACCTGCTTCTCATTGCAGCTTTCAAGGAGAGTTATAAGAATTTTGCGAGTCTTTGAGAATTAAATTTAATTCAATGAACAAAATGAGTTTAGTAAGAGTGTACTTTCATTGATGATATGCACAGAGATTATCCGAGTTCCACGTCCGAGGAATAGATATCCCATCTAAATCTTGGAGTTTGTAAGTGTCGGGTTTGATTACTTCCATCACTTGGTAGGGACCTTCCCAATTTGGGGATAATTTTCCTTGCTCCAGTGGTTTCGAGACGAATGCCTTCCGAAGCACCAGATCACCGGGGAGGAAAAGCTTTCCTCGGACTCTGGTGGAATGATAGCGAGCTACTCTTTGTTGGTAGGTGGCCATCCAGATTTGGGCATTCTCCCTGACTTCTTCTATTAAGTCAAGATTAGTTTGGAGCTGCTCGTCATTGGATTCTTCTTAATAGCCTTTCACGCAAGGGGAGGGGAGTCTGACTTCCATAGGGATGACAACCTCTATACCAAAAGCCATCTTGAATGGGGTCTACCTTGTGGGTACTCTCTCGGTAGTCCGATATGCCCACAATACATGGTGAAGCTCCTCGGCCCATCGACCTCGTGCCCGGTTGAGCCGAGCTTTAATTCCCTGCAGGAGAGTTCGGTTGGTTACCTCGGTTTCTCCATTAGCTTGAGGATGTCCGACCGACGTTAGGCGATGGAGAATACCATCATCCTTGCAGAACTCTTAGAACTTAGGGTTGTCGAACTACTTCCTGTTGTCGATGATGATAGTGTGGGGAAGACCAAAGTAGCAGATGATGGATCTCCACATGAAGTCTTTAGCGCGGGCTTCGGTTATCTGGGCGACTGCTTCTGCTTCGACCCACTTAGTAAAATAATCAATTGCGACAAATAAGAACTTCCTTTGCCCCGTTGCGAGGGGAAAGGGCCAAGAATATCCATCCCCCACTTGGCGAAGGGCTAGGGGGATGATATGGAAGTCAGGTGCGCCGAGGGAGACTCTGGACATTTGAATGCCTCTGGCATGAATCACAAGTTCGAACGAGGTCATCAGTGTCTTTTGCATCGTTGGCCAATAATACCCTTGACGCAACACTTTGTGGCATAGGGTCCGACTACCGAGGTGATTGCCACAGATGCCTTCGTGGACCTCCCGAAGAGCATAGTCGGCCTCTGTTGGTCGAAGGCATTTGAGCAATGGCATTGAGAAGGACCGCTTGTACAGCCGGTCATCAATCAGAACATAATGAGATGATTGCAGTTTCAACTTCCTTGCTTCCTTTCTATCAGTGGGCAACAACCCTTCTTTGAGGTACTGGTGCAGGGGGTCCATCTAGGATGGTTCGGTGTCAATCTGCATCATCTGATCAGCATCGGCGATGCTGGGCTTCTCCAGGACCTCCAAGTGGAATTTTTGCTCGAGATCCATTGACTCCGTAGTTACTAGGTAGGACAGAAGGTCGGCGCGTGTTTTCAGTCCTGGGATCTGGACAATTTTAAATTCATCGAAATAGGAGGATAAATCGCGCACCTGTTGGAGATACCGAATCATACTCGGCTCTCGAGCCTCGAATTCTTCCTGCACCTGGCCAGCCACCAATTAGGAGTTGGTGTAGGTAATCAGTTTCTTGACTTTAAGCTTGCGGGCGATTCAGAGTCCGGAGAGCAAGGCTTCATACTCTACTTTATTGTTCGAAGCCAGGAAGGAGAAGAGGATGCCATATTCGAAAGTTGTTCCCTTCGGACTGGTGAGGACCAGACCGATGCCAGAGCCGCTCGCGCTGGAGGATCCATCGGCATGAAGTAATCATGGGGCGCTGAGCTTTGGTTGTCCGGGTGAATCCGAAGCAGAGCCATCTTCGGGTATGGTGTATTCGAGAAGGAAGTCCGCCAGAACCTGAGCTTTAATGGCTGGATGAGGCTGATACTGAATGTCATGCTCGCTCAGCTCAATAGCCCATTTGGTCATTCTCCCCGATGCTTCCGGACAGTGGATAATTGCCTTGAGGGGTTGGTAGGTCAGGACAATGACAGTGTGCGCTTGGAAGTATGGCCGCAACTTTTGGACCGATGTTACCAGAGCTAGGACCATCTTCTCGATTTAAGGATACCTTGTTTCAGCATCCTTGAGCAATATGCTGACATAATAAACATGTTTTTAAACTTTGTTCTCCTCTCTAATTAGCACCGAGCCAACAACGTCTTCAGAGACCGCTAGGTATAGATTTAGCACTTCCCCTGGCTTTAGGCTGCTGAGGAGAGGTGGTGAGCCGAGGTATTTCTTGAGGTCTTCAAAGGACTTCTGGCAATCAGGGGTCCATTAGAAGTTCTTGGCCGACCGAAACACTTTGAAGAAGAGGAGGCATTTCTCGGCCGATCGGGCAATGAAGTGACTAAGGGCTGCTACTCTCCCAGTGAGGCGTTGCACATCCTTGACCAACTCAGGCGGGGCCATTTGTTGCAGGGCTTGGATTTTCTGAGGGTTTGCCTCGATGCCTCGCTGAGAAACCATGAAGCCGAGGAATTTCCCAGAGTTGACCCGGAAGGCGCATTTGGTGGGGTTGAGCTTCATCTGATACTTTCGAAGTGTAGCGAAGCTCTCCGTGAGATCCTTGACATGCTGGGATGCCTCCTTGCTTTTCACCAGCATATCATCAACATAAACCTCCATGTTCCGACCGATTTGCTCCTTGAAGACTTTGTTGACCAGCCTTTGGTAGGTGGCACCTGCATTTTTCAAAACAAAGGGGATAACTCGGTAGCAATAGATACCTTGGTCGGTGATGAAGGTGGTTTTCTTTTCGTCTTCGAGCGCCATTTGGATCTGGTTGTAGCCCGAATAGGCATCCATAAAAGTCAGTATTTGATGGCCCAAAGTCGAATCCACGAGCTGGTCGATTCGCGGAAGAGGGAAGCTATCTTTTGGGTAGGCCTTGTTGAGGTCGGTGAAGTCAATGCAGATCCTCCATTTGCCATTCGACTTTTTCACCATGACCACATTCGCCAGCCAATCGGGATAATTAACCTCCCGGATGAATTTGGCTTTGATGAGTTTGTTCACTTCTTCTTCGATGGCTTTCTGGCGCTTGGGGGCAAAGCTTCTTTTCTTCTGCTTAATGGGCCTGAACGTCTCATCCACGCTGAGGCGGTGGACCAGGACGTCTGGGCTGATTCCGGGCATATCCGATGCAGACCAGGCGAAGACATCAGCATTCCTCTGAAGGAATTCAATTAATTTTGCCGAATCTTTCCTTCTAGCTGTGACCCGATCTTTATGGTTCGGTCGGGCCGAGTGTCACGCCCCAGACCCTATATTGGATCTAGAGGTGGCAACCCGCCGCATGCCGGGCATGCAAGGCATCCCGAAATATAACATTTAATACAAGAAGGGGTAATAATTATATTTCGTCCAATTTAAATGGTTCTTAATACAAACCATAATCATATGTTTTAGGCTACATGCCAAAATACATAATTCAATGGGGTTAAACAAGGTACTGGATCTAAGTCAATTTGATAGCTGCTCCAACTACCCCATATCCCCATCTTCAGTTCTGTGGCTCTGAAAAACATTGTGAGATTTAAATGAGCTCACACTCAATAAGTAAGCCATCTATAATGTAATATAATCACTTCATGCTTTTATAAACTAAATTTTTTCACAATAAACATCTGCCAAGCTTCCATATTTTAGATACATTTTACCATGTTATCAAAACATGCATCATATGCTCAAAATAAATTTTGGAAGCAATTGCCATATATATATCAAGAATATACAATTTCAGGATAAAACCACTGTACCACTGTAAATAGCATGTAAAAATGTATTTTTATACCAATGTCCCACGGCCACACACTATGTACACAGAACACCCCCCTCGGGTGTAACACCCCCCTTCGGTTGTATCCTTCCTAAATATCCCCTAGGAGTCAGGGTCCTGGAACCAGTGTTATGCACTCACATCCTGCCATATCCGTCTACAACACACCCCAAGAGTGTGTTCTCCATATACCCCCCTATGGAGATGGGTCCCGATGCCATGTGGCATAATATTGCCATATCCTGTCACAACACACCTCATGGGGTGTGTGCTCCATATACCCCCCTATGGAGTTGGGTCCCGATGCCAAGTGAGTCATGCAACATATCATATCATATCATATCATAGCGGACCATAGTGGGACATATCATCATATACATAAAGTATTATTTGCTAAATAGCATGTATCGTTGCAAAATGTAATCCATATACTTTCATAAAAACATATCACATACACATGTATATTTATAAAACCTTTAACAATTTCAAAGCATGCCAATTGATCAGTTGTCCACATAGATACCCAATTATTTACAAAATATAATAAATAATAAACTAATCCTAGCAAAGGCTCATTTGCAAATAATAATACCAATACATTTTCTTATTTTTCAAATAATGTAATATATAACAATATAACATTTAAATAGATAGTTTTTATATTTTAATAATTTATGAAAATTATGATAAATGACTTACTTACCTCCTGGCGCTAATCCAAAGATGTAATTCGGCTATTTAAGTACCTGGGTACCTACAGCATCAATTTCCCAATTTTTAGTCCCCAAAGTAGCATATCAAAATAGCTTTTAGCTCTACGCAGTTTTAATCCCGGGGCCAACTTGGGGCTTGAATATCTCCCACTACATAAGCCTAAATAGGAAAATAAAAATACCTCCAGAAACTAGAATCAACACTGATCCGGGGCATATTTTTATTTTTCCATTTTTGGCCCAATACAGGCTTCAAATCGTGGCCCAAAGATGGCTCGCGAAACGGCCCAATAGGGCCCAAAAGGGGGGAACAGCCCAAACCGGCCCGCTCCCCCAATCTCCCCCCCGCCTCCCTGTTTCGTCCGAAACAGGGGAAGCGTGTGCCGGCGGCCGGGGCCACAGCCGGCCACTTCCCGGAGGGGCCCGGCCACCGCCGACCGGCCCGGAGCCGGCCGCGGCCGCGGTCGAGCTCCTCCCCCTCTCTCCCTCTCCCAATATCTTTCTTTTCCTTCCGCCACCCGCCGCGGCTATTACTCATGCCGGTGGCACGGCCGGCTGGACCTCCATCGGACTCTGCCCCGGCGCCGGTGGAGGCCGTCGGTCGTAGCCCGGGCCCGAACCAAGCCGTGAACCGGCTTGGTTCCGTGAAGAAGGGAGACCGTCTCCCTCCCTCAAACTCTCTGTCTCCTTCTCTCAATCTCACTGTGAAATCCATGGAAGAAGGGGGGAAGAGGGAGAGTACCTGGCGAATGATGGAGGTGGGTGGAGGGAAAGACTCCCTCCTCCCTCCCCATTTATAGCAGCGTGGGGAGGCCTCCTCTGCGCTTGAGAGAAGAGGGCGCCGCCCTCTTTGACCGGCGGAGCTGGGGAGCCGCTTGCGTGCGGTACAGCTGCGGCGCCTCCCCCTCCTCCGGTCCAAGAAGATGGATCCTCACATGGTGAGGATCCGGGGCTCACATTTTTCCCTTCTTATAAAAATTTTGGCCTCGAAATTGATGTGGTTCATATAACATTTAGAATCCAAAGCCTTGATCATAAGAATAATTATCTTTTCATTTACATATACTAAGATATAAACAGATAGGATATTTCTTTTTCACTTCCTCCTCCAGCTCCCAAGTAGCTTCCCTCTCAGATGGTTACTCCACTGAACCTTGACATAGGGAATGCTACGCCGTCTTAAGACTTGGTCCTTGCGGTCCACAATACGCACAGGATGCTCTTCATATGTCAGATCATTCCTTAACTGCATGGGTTCAAACTGTATCACATGGCTGGGGTCAGAAATGTACTTTCTCAACATAGATACATGAAATACATTGTGTACCCCAGAGAGCACTGGAGGTAATGCCAGGCTATAAGCCACCTCCCCTA
Source organism: Calamus simplicifolius (assembly GCA_900491605.1). Taxonomy (NCBI): domain Eukaryota; kingdom Viridiplantae; phylum Streptophyta; class Magnoliopsida; order Arecales; family Arecaceae; genus Calamus; species Calamus simplicifolius. The sequence goes on from UESW01004202.1 coordinate 330,252, forward strand.
CTTTACTCAGAATCTCAAATGGCCCAATGTATCGTGGACTCAATTTACCTTTAATCCCAAATCTCATCACATTTTTGGTTGGTGATATCTTCAGAAAGACATGGTCTCCAACTTGAAATTCTAGCTCCCTTCTTCTCACATCTGCATAGCTCTTCTGTCGGCTCTGAGCTGTGCGGAGTCGTTCCTTAATCAAGTGCACCTTCTCTACTGTTTGCCGAATCAGTTCAGGGCCCAACAATCTTCTCTCTCCCATATTGTCCCAACATAAGGGGGATCTGCATTTTCTACCATACAAGGCCTCAAATGGAGCCATCTGGATACTGGCTTGGTAACTATTATTGTAAGCAAATTCCACTAAAGATAAGTGGTTGTCCCAAGCACCGCCCAAGTCCATCACACAGGCTCGCAACATGTCCTCCAGGGTCTGTATGGTCCTCTCAGACTGCCCATCTGTCTGAGGATGAAAGGCTGTGCTGAAGTTCAATTTGGTCCCCAGAGCCCTATGAAGACTCTTCCAGAATTGGGACACAAACCTAGTATCCCGATCTGATACAATAGATACGGGGACACCATGAAGCCTCACAATTTGTTCAATATACATGTTGGCTAATCTCTCACTGGAAATCCCAACTCTGAATGGCAGGAAATGGGCTGACTTCGTCAATCTGTCTACAATGACCCACACTGCATCATTGCTCCTAGGGGTCTTAGGCAGACCAGTCACGAAGTCCATAGTGATCTTCTCCCATTTCCATTGTGGAATCATCAGAGATTGAAGAGGTCCCGCAGGCCTTTGATGTTCAGCCTTCACTTGCTGACATATTAAACATTTGGCCACATATTGAGCAATCTCTCTTTTCATTCCCTTCCACCAAAAATTTTCTTTTAGGTCTCTGTACATCTTGGTGCCTCTTGGGTGCACTGTATAGGGAGAGTAGTGGGCCTCCCTCATAATTTCTGCTCTTAGTTCCACCGCATTTGGCACACAGAGCCTACCATCAAATCTCAGGGATCCATCCTCCATTATAGCAAATTCATTTTGAACCCCTGACTTCACAGCTTCTTTAATCTTTTGCAGGTCCAAGTCTTCTTTCTGGGAGGACTGATCCTGTCTATCAGAGTGGGTTGGAGTACAAGTGCTGCCACAAGCCCATCGGACCGCTGTACTCGCAATCCAACCTCCAACTTCTCAAGGTCCCTCCAGATGTGAGGCTGAGAAGTGATCATAGAAGCTAACTCCGAGGAGGACTTCCTACTCAAGGCATCAGCTACCACATTGGCCTTCCCTGGGTGATAGTGCAGGTTCAGGTCATAATCTTTTAGTAGCTCCATCCACCTCCTCTGTCTCAAATTTAACTCCTTCTGAGTGAAGATGTATTCAGACTTTTGTGGTCCGTATACACATCACATGTCTCTCCATACAGATAATGCCACCAAATCTTCAAGGCAAAAATCACGGCGGCCAACTCCAGGTCATGGGTAGGATAGTTTTGCTCGTATGGCTTTAACTGCCGGGAGGCATAGGCTATCACCTTCTCATTTTGCATCAGAACACATTCCAATCCCTTCCGAGAAGCATCCGTGAATAAGGTGAATCCTCCAGATCCTGACGGAAGGGTAAGGACGGGGGCTGATACTAGGCGTTGCTTCAGCTCCTGAAACTTCTCTCACACTCCTCAGTCCAATCAAACTTCGCTTGTTTTGGGTCAAGCGAGTCAGGGGTAGAGCAATGCGAGAGAAGCCTTCCACAAATCTGCGATAATATCCAGCCAGCCCCACGAAACTTCTTATTTTAGACACATTGGAAGGCCTACACCAGTTAACAACTGCCTCAATCTTCTTTGGATCCACAGATATGCCATCTTTAGATATTATATGACCCAAGAATGATACTTGGCTCAACCAGAAGTCACACTTCTGCAACTTGGCATAAAGCTTTTTCTCCCGAAGAGTTTGCAGAACAATCTTCAGGTGGTCCACAAAAGGGAGCAGGGGCCAAGCTCTTGAACTCAACAAAGCTCCGGCCCCTCCCCCGCCAGGGCTGGGATGGAGCCGACTGAGCAGGCTGCAGAGCAGGAGAGGCAGGCCGAAAAGACTGGATTTGCTGAATCTGTTGCTGCATGGCTTGCATAGCCTGCGACATTCCCGCCAGATTCTGAAGCAACTGGGCCTGAAATTATGGTTGATCATTGTCAGCTAAATTAACTGAACCAGAGCCTCCAGAAGCTTGCTGGCCTCCCTGCTGGCCAGAGTCACCAGCCTGGGAGTTCCCAATAGGCCGCAGACTCCTAGTGCGATGTGGCATCCTTAACTCCTGCCAGAGTTAGGTTCCAGTCAATAACCTTGTAAACCACAAAATTCATGCTTTCAAAATATATTACTTGAAATTTTAATAAAGTTATCACCCTCCCAACGTAATCCTAATGTTCTGCCTAGTGTCATCTTGTGTTTGTTCCTAAGGTCAAACCTAGGCTCTGATACCACATAAGCTATCACGCCCCAGACCCTATATTGGATCTAGAGGTGGCAACCCGCCGCATGCCGGGCATGCAAGGCATCCCAAAATATAACATTTAATACAAAAAGGGGTAATAATTATATTTCGTCCAATTTAAATGGTTCTTAATACAAACCATAATCATATGTTTTAGGCTACATGCCAAAATACATAATTCAATGGGGTTACAACAAGTACTGGATCTAAGTCACTCTGATAGCTGCTCCAACTACCCCATATCCCCATCTCAGTTTTGTGGCTCTGAAAAACATTGTGAGATTTAAATGAGCTCACACTCAATAAGTAAGCCACTATAATAAATAATCACTTCATGCTTTTATAAACTAAATTTTTCCACAATAAACATCTGCCAAGCTTCCATATTTCAGATACATTTTACCATGTTATCAAAACATGCATCATATGCTCAAAATAAATTTTGGAAGCAATTGCCATATATAGTATATCAAGAATATACAATTTCAGGATAAAACCACTGTAAATAGCATGTAAAAATGCATTTTTATACAATGTCCCACGGCCACACACTATGTACACAGAACACCCCCCTTGGGTGTAACACCCCCCTCGGGTGTATCCTCCCTAAATATCCCCTAGGAGTCAGGGTCCTGGAACCAGTGTCATGCACTCACATTCTGCCATATCCGGCTACAACACACCCCAAGAGTGTGTTCTCCATATACCCCCCTATGGAGATGGGTCCCGGTGCCATGTGGCATAATATTGCCATATCCTGTCACAGCACACCTCCTGGTGTGTGTGCTCCATATACCCCCCTATGGAGTTGGGTCCCGTGCCAAGTGAGTCATGCAACATATCACATCATACCATATCATAGCGGACCATAGTGGGACATATCATCATATACACAGTATCATTTGCTAAATAGCATATACCGTTGCAAAAATGCAATCCATATACTTTTCATAAAACATGTCACATACACATGTATATTTATAAAACCTTTAACAATTTCAAAGTCATGCCAATTGATCAGTTGTCCACATAGATACCCAATTATTTAAAATATAATAAATAATAAACTAATCATAGCAAAGGCTCATTTTCAAATAATAATATCAATCAATTTTCTTATTTTTCAAATAATGTATATATAACAATATAACATTTAAATAGATAATTTTCATATTTTAATAATTTATGAAAATTATGATAAATGACTTACTTACCTCCTGGCGCTAATCCAAAGATGTAATTCGGCTATTTAAGTACCTGGGTACCTACAACATCAATTTCCCAATTTTTAGTCCCCAAAAGTAGCATATCAAAATAGCTTTTAGCTCTACGCAGTTTTAATCCCGGGGCCAACTTGGGGCTTGAATATCTCCCACTACATAAGCCCAAATGGGAAAATAAAAATACCTCAGAAACTAGAATCAACACTAATCCGGGGCATATTTTTATTTTTCCATTTTTGATCCAATACAGGGTTCAAATCGTGGTCCAAAAATGGCTCGCGAAATGGCCCAATAGGGCCCAAAAGGGGGAACGGCCCAAACCGGCCCGCTCCCCCCTCCCCCGCCTCCCCTTTTTCGTCCGAAATAGGGGAAGCGTGTGCCGGTGGCCGGGGCCGCCGCCGGCCACTTCCCGGAGGGGCCCGGCTGCCGCCGACCGGCCCGGAGCCGGTCGCCGCCGTGGCCGAGCTCCTCCCCCTCTCTCCCTCTCCCAATCTCTTTCTTTTCTTTCTGCCACCCGCACGGTCGGCCACCATGGCCAGCTGGACCTCCATCGGATGCTGCCCTGGCGCCGGTGGAGGCCGTCGGTCGCAGCCCGGGCCCGGCGAGCCGGTGGGCACTCCGCCGAGCCCGAACCAAGCCGTAAACCGGCTTGGTTCTGTGAAGAAGGGAGACCGTCTCCCTCCCTTCTCTGTCTCCTTCTCTCAATCTCACTATGAAATCTATGAAGAAGGGGGGAAGAGGGAGAGTACCTGGCGAATGATGGAGGTGGGTGGAGGGAAAGACTCCCTCCTCCCTCCCCATTTATAGCAGCGTGGGGAGGCCTCCTCTGCGCTTGAGAGAAGAGGGTGCCACCCTCTTTGACCGGCGGAGCTGGGGAGCCGCCCGCGTGCAGTACGGCTGCGGTGCCTCCCTCCTCCGGTCCAAGAAGACGGATCCTCACATGGTGAGGATCCGGGGCTCACACCGAGCCTCGTCAAGTGGTACCTCTTCCAGTTCTTCGGCCGGCTCTCCTCATTGCTCGGTGAGATCTTCCCGAGCATCCAGTCCGTCCACCTTGGGCTTTCTGGACTGAAGGCAGCGAAAAAGCAATGTTGAGCTATGATCTGACTTCCTTTAACAACCCCCACTCCCCATTCGATGGGGAACTTCATGGTGAGGTGGGGAATGGAAATGATGGCTTTGAGGGATATCTGCCTTGACCTGCCGAGGATGGCATTATAGGGGTACCGGAGCTTGGTCACAAGAAAATCCATGAGCATGGTAGCCACGCGGGGCCAAGTGCCGGCTCAGAATGATAGAGTGATGACTCCTTCAGGGATTATGGAGTCACCTGTGAAGCCCACTAGGTGGACTCCACCGGTCGAAGGCTTTCTACTCGGAATTTTAATCTCACAAAGGCATCAAAATACAGAACATTAACAGAGCTTCTACTATCAATCAAAATATGGTGTATATCATAATTGTTCATGTTCAAAGATACAACCAAGGCATCATCATGGGGGTACTGTACCTCCGAAGGTCTTCATCAGAGAAAATGAGCTCATCGACTCGAGCTTTCTTTGGCATGTTTTCCTCTTCGCTTGGCCAAGAAGATGGGGATCCGGCCACCGCTATCACATTGACATTGCCGAGGACCAGGGGATTTGGTAGAGGAAGCTGGCGAGGCTCGGGTTGGCGATTCTCCTCATTGTTCAGCTTAGGGGGACCCTTGAACCAGTCCAGCTTGCCCCGCCGAATCAATCGCTCGATCTCGTTCTTGAGCTGCCATCAGTCTTCAGTATCATGCCCATAGTCCCGATGAAAGTGACAGTACTTGGTAGGGTCCCTTGGAATTGCATTGCCTGAAGAGGGGAGGCCAGGGAATTTGCCACTCGATCTCCATCAGGATCTGCGCTCTTGGCGCAGTAAGGGGAGTGTAGTGGTCAAACCTTTGGGCCAACTCCGGGTTCGGTCTTGAGACGGCGTGGAGGAGCTCTATGCGGCGAGGCGGGCTAGCGCGGCGGTGGGCCCGTTGCTTGTCCGAGTCCTTTGCCTCTCTCTTCTTCAGTTGCTCGGCCGAGCTGATCTTCTCGATTCTTCAACCCTGGCATATTTATCTGCCAGGGACATCATATCCGAAAGGCTCTTCGGGTAGTTAACCTCCAGAGCTAGGTAGAAGTCTCCCTCCTTGGACACTCCTCCGGCCAGGGCGGACATGGCCACCTCGTGGTTGAGATGGTCGACTTCTAAGAGGGCATGTTGAAGCGATCGAGGTAATTCTTCAGTGATTCCCCCTCTTTCTGCTTGACCTAGAGAGGGAATCGGATCTCCGCCGCTAGCGACGGCTGCTGATGAACTGGCTGATGAGCAAACAGCTCAGCTCGTCAAAAGAATCAATAGAACCTGGCTTCAAGCTGTTGAACCAGGTTCGAGCAGATCCCCTTAAGGTGGAGGGGAAGGCTCGACACAGGATCACATCTGATGCTCCGTGGAACATCATGATGGATCTAAAGCTGCTCAGATGGTCGTCGGGATCAATGGATCCATGATACGCTCGATGGTAGGGAGCTTGACATGAGGGGGAATCACTTCCCTCATGATCCTCTCGGAGAAGGGGATGCCCGACTCCGTTTTCGGCTGGGATGGAGGAGCTTGCTTGACGACGTCTAACTCCTGACGCCATTCTCGACGCATCTCCTGCATTTGCTGCTTGATCCCCTCATCCAGAGTGGTAGGAGGGATCGGGCGATGGGAAGGTGGCAGCGGTGTCGAGTTTTGGGAAGACACCGGGGGGGGAACAAACCCGCCTAGATCTGAGCGGGCTCTTCCCTCCAGCTCGCTGCAGCACTGGTTTTGCCCTTGTAGGCTGACAATGACGATCCACCACCTCCGGCGGATTAGAGGAAGAGACTGCCGGCGGAGTAGGGGCAACAGCCTCTTCATGAAGCTGAGGCAGGGATGGCAGAGCCAGGGATTCTTGGAGCCCCTGGACCAACTGGGTCATTGCCTGAACCTGCTGGACCAGAGTGGCGAACTGGTCCAACGTTACCACCATTACCGGCGGCGAAGGAGTTTTAACTGGCGGTGGTGTGGAGGTGCCACGCCGGTGATTGGATCAGGCCTTTGAGAGGCGGCCTGGTCTTGAGCCTCGGATGTAGCTTTTTTTCGATTAGCCATTAGAGGATGCTTCCTCTGGTTCTTTGAGTCTTGTCTCCTGGATTACAAGTTTATGGGACTTGAGCCTTTCCTCTAGTGCCAATCTGTTGCCACGGAAATCCGTTCTTCGACTCAGGTGAGCTTCTGGCTCCTGATCCGGACGCCGATCTCGTTGCCTCGGGCGGAACCTACAAGACAGTTTGCACACAAGGGTGCTGCTGGGTTGCCCTCTATGGAGGACCCTCCGACACCCAAGTCAATGGAGATTCACAGCAAGCAGATGTAAGGAGAAGACTCTTACAGAGGAGTTCCCCTTTGGCGGGTGTTCTCTCGAGAGCCCTGAGTTCAGGGGAGCTTCGATGGAATATCTGAACCAGTGAATGAGTGTGAGTATGAGTAATTGCGTGCATACCTGAGAGATTGGAGGGCTGTGGTATTTATAGGCGATCACCTGATTCCTTAGACGTGCCTTGGATGGGGTCTGAAAGCTGTTAGGATTCAAACAGATCCGAATCAAGTTTGTTACGAGGCCAGAAGGGTCAGCATCTTGTCAGTTAAAGGATCTATGGCTAGGAGAACTGGTTGATGCCTTGAGATTTGGCGATTACGTAGGTTCTAGACCACTCTTGTGGGTCCTAGGCCACTTATGGGCATGATTCCCCGCTTGGAATCTTATTCAGTCATAGTGAATTCAAATTCTTCCGCATCAGATTCCGGAGAGGTATTCGAATGCCTCGGTCCGGTCGAGGCAAGGGGGTCACTCGGGTTACCAAGGTGTGGTCGGCTCAGATTGTTGAGGTATGAGGATAGCTCGGGTTGCCGAGTTATAGATGGTTTAGGCTACCGAGGTATAGATGGCTCGGATTGCTGAAGTATGAAGATAGCTGGGTTGTCGGGGCCCAACCTTGTTAAAGACGATTCGGCTTCGTTGCCTGGTTGTTATGCCAGCTGGCGGGTAGGATGATGGGATTGGACATGACCTAATTATCGATATGGGCAGTCATTAATGTAATGACTATTTTACCCCTCATCAATTACATATGTTAATGCTTTGTGGCGAAGATATATGAAAATATTTTGTATGAAAATATAAGTTCTCAAGTTTTTATTTTTTATTTTTAAATTAATATGTAAATTAATCAAAATTGAAAGGACCTCGTTGTAATATATCCCAAATAATAAATATAAAGTAAATCATACCCAAAACTTAATTTTTAAATTAAATTATACTGAAGTCTTTGCATGTGACTTCAGCAATGAGGTATATCTCAAGCATTCAAGGGACCCACCGTTTTGAGTGTGACCTCAGGATCGAGGTAGTTCACAAGGATTCAATTAAGATCTGGTCATCGTAGTTACACCTCGTTTCCAAACTCAGATAAATGAAATCCAATCCTTTTGACAAAATATCATTCGGTTCATTTTTATTAATAATTAAGGAGGCTATCTAGGTCCATACCGATCAAAACATTCATTCAAAAAAATAATATAAAGTGGATCAAATAAATTTCTTGAGTTGTATCACATGCAACACATCAATTATCAATATAAAAAATAAAATTGGATAGCCCAATTTTTCCATGAAATCACTAAAGCAACATTTATTTTTTGATCCAATTGGATAAGCAATACAAAAATCTCAAGCTAAACAATTATATAGTCGTTACATAATTCTCTGATCAAAATTCTAAATTCTTAGTAGAAACCTTTTTTTGGCCTTTTCAGGCTGACATTTATTTTTTTAACCAGAAATCTAATTCAAATATATTATGGCTTGGCTTGGTCTAATATTTATGGGTTTGCTTCAGATTGACCCAGCCCAAGCTGTGCACTATTGCTCCCCTGCGGTCATGGTTTACTTACCCTGACCACCAGTGACCGACAATATTCCCGCCTCTATAAATTGAGGGATAGATCGTTTCTCCAGCGATAGCAGAGCTCCTGACCACAGCAGCGGACCCAAATCCCCTGACCGTGATCCTCGTCAAAGGTAGCCCTGTCTAACCTTCGAGATCGGTCTCTGTTCGTCTGAGAATTCTTCTTTTCCATATCCGATATTCTTCGATGGTTTACAATCTTTGCTCCTTATTTATTTATTTATTTTTGGGTGAAGTTCTTATTCTTGGTGGTTTAGGTCTTATATGTTATATTGATACTGGACTAGTTCTTTCATGATCGTCCAAAATTCTCGTCTTGTTCTTCCCAGATGGGGATCGGGGCGACCAGGCTTTGTATTTAACCCCACAAGTTGTCCAAGATACCCAAAAAAGTTTAAACAAATGTGAAAAAACGTAGAAGTAATGAAATGGGTAGAATTTTGGAGTTCTTACGTGGGATAGTCTGAGATATTTGATCTTACTCGTACAACAGTAGTAAGAATCACTGAACAATTGTGATTCCAACGTGAAAGACTACTCCATCGAAATATTTGACTATGAATTTTTCTTAGGGAAATCAGGCAGAGCCTTAGCTTCCATTTTCTTAGGAGTTGTTACTATATCCACTAACCTTGCATGCTTTATTTGGGTGCTTAGTATTTCAGAGATGTCAAAGATTCCAACTATATGCTCAAGTTGTTTTGTTTTTTACTGCGTATGTGTGTGAGAGAGAGATGTACATTTTTATCTCTAATCAGTATGATCTAGCTTTTTTCCTGCCAAATGTTCCAACTCATATAACACAGGGAACTTTCAAGTACAATTATAAGGTATGAAATCAATTGTGTGAGATTGGCAACTGTTTAGTATTTTTTTTTTTTTTTATGTTGTTGAGTAATGATTAAGATAAAATATGATCTTTTTCTCAGTGGAAGGAAAAGCTCATGACTTACTGCGCCTGTTACACAACTTTTACTGTGCACATCTGATTGTGCTAATATTTGTTGCTTAGTAAATTCTGATAATAATATTCCTTGGGTGCACATATTGGTATTCTCTGCATCACTTGACGTCTTCATTGCGTTGTCCTTTTTCTAAAGTTGCAGATATCTTAGCAATGGACACTGAAATTGGTTATGGAGATTGTCTAGCTTGGGCTGCCAGAGATGCTTCTGGAATTCTTTCACCTTACAGATTCAATCGCCGGTACACCTGTTATAGTGCATGAGTACTTTCTAATTTTTAGCAACAACTGGAAGGATAGATCTAAAATTATTGGATTTACATACTAGTTTTGAGTGTGTTGATTTCAGATGGACATTTCAAACAAGCTGGACATATAAGATTATGCTTTATGATGTCTGAATTGTTCAACCATGTAATTTTTGGATGTAGTTATTTTTTTTTAAGTTCTTATTGTTATATATTTGCAACACACTTTTCCAAATCTTAATAGCAGCAAGCTGTCACATAAGGTGGTGCACTTGCTTCAGGATGTCTGGGAGTTCATCCTTATCACCTTTCTAAATGATTTGTTATTCAAAAATAGTTTCAAGAGACTTGTTTCCCCACACCCGCACCCAAATCTGCTGTCACACAGGCACTTGCTTCAGGTAACTAATTTCTAAACAAAACTGCAAACTCAATTTGGATTCTGCTGAAAAATTATACGAGTACTATAATTTTTATAGTCATTATCATTACATTAGTAGTATAATTGTCATGTGAAATCATAGCCTATGCTGATATAAAATTTATATTAGCATAACAAGCCAAGGTCGTTGAATTTTATGCTTCAAGTTATATTGGTTTTTTTTAATGGATTTGGAATTTGAAAAAATATTTTTGTGTCCAAATTGGATAATAATATGTAGAATTGCATAAAATTCTATCAATTTCCTCATGTTTCTTATTTAGTCTTCTCATTGTGCATTAGAATTGTTCTTAATTTATAACAATTATTGGATTTTTGGTTTATTGTTTATTTTAGATCAACAGTCTTATCATGAACCATCATTAAATTCTTCTGAAAGTTATGCAGAGTTGTCAGAAGTGATGATGTTCATATAAAAATAACACACTGTGGCGTATGTTATGCTGATGTCGTTTGGACTCGAAATCGGCATGGTGATTCAAAGTACCCATTGGTTCCTGGGTATGTTTTTCTTAACTCAACTATATTGCCTCATTTACTTTTTCAAAAACTGTACCAAACTACCAATAACGAGTTAAGATATCTTCTTGAAATTTTGCTACAGTAATATCATATATGAGACTTCCTGGCCTTAGCAAAAGAGTATGGTGATAGAAGAAGAAAGATTGCTTGATAGATGCCCTAAGGGCACTTTTTTTTATAATGGCATTGAGGATACCTATTCAATTCCATGATGAACTAGATTTTGACAGTTAATATGTTAATACTACTGGATGCTCCAATTGAATTAGAAGAAAATTTGGGAGGGAAAAAACTCGTCACCTAAGAAGCAGTCTACAAGTTGGTTCATTATAAACTAAAATATGTTGGATGAATTCATGGAATGGAGTAGTGTTCTTATCACTAATTAATAGGACTATATGAATATATTTATTGCACTGAAAAAAAAGCTAGGATTTATGTACCTTCCTATGAAGCACTTCATTAGAAGAAGCATCTTTGACATATCTTCTTTACTTTTTGTCAAGAAAAAATTGTGTTCTTGAAATGACAAGAAAAGACAACAATTAAGCCAATACTTACTTTGTTTTGGTTTGGTTGGCCCCACCAAGTTTCAATCCAACTATTTTAGCTTGAGTTTTAAAGTGTCAGCCAGAAATTTTGAAAACAGATTGAAAAGAAAGGTAAATAAGGGGAAAAGGAACGTAGAAAGCATATGTTATATAGTTTTATAGAATATAATGTTGTTTGTAACATTTGGTTTTATGCTTTTGATGTTTTCAGGCTGAAAACTAGAAGAATAAATAATCATACAAATTATTAAAAACAAATGAAAATGTTAAACAATTATGGTACTTTCAATTATTTGATAATAATTGAATCCTCAAATCACCTCAAAATGAATATAGCTATTAAGGTTGGCTGCACCAATATAGAATGGCATATCAATGTGAAACTGGAAATAACAATATCCAACTAGGGTGGCCCACAATTGATTTTCAAGTGATCAAATCTTTGAGCCAAGATTCAACATGTTCACTAAACTGTACTCCAACATCTTTGTTTGTGTGTGTGCATGAGAAGAGAGAGAGAGAGAGAGAGAGAGAGAGAGAGAGAGAGAGGAGGGGGTCAGATAGCCATGGTACACACAGACACATCAAACCTAACAACTAATTAGGTAGCATATCACATCTATATGTTTGCATAATGTAGCAGCACATCCACTATCATCTGGGAGTGCCTGTTAATTGAATTTCTGTCTGGCATCAGGCAAGAACCTGTGATATCTAAAATGCCAGATTGCTTAAAAAGATGTTGTGCATGAATTATTGGGAAACTATAATTTATTGGAAAACTATAAAGCAACACCTTCCTCTAGATCAGGAAAAGCCTAAATGATAAGGAAAGAAATTAAGAAATTAAGATCTCAGTAAAAAAGACATGAATCTCCTAACCAAAAGTATATATAAATCCAAATTGTAAAGCTTGGTTGGGCCTTGGTGGTTGTACTGGGTCTAAATTGATATGAAGCTTATAAGGTCTGTCTCGATCAACTTTGGAGCCTGATTTTTTGTGCCCAGATCCTACATGAATGAGCCCTTACCTATGAATAACTCAATCCAACTATTCTGAGGAAAGAAATATAAATATATGCCATGCCTAGAACTTCTAAGTAGGTGAGTAAAGTTTGATCGAATTTTCTCCTCTTTTGTTGAAATGAATTTTGAAAAGCAAGTGTGAAAATATGTGTGAATGCGATATTGGAATGTTAAAGCAGTTGGGTAACATCACAGCATTTACAATTAAATAGGTCTGCAGCATGTGTAATCAATGTGTCCTCAAATAGAAATTAGATATAATTGGGGGAATGATTTTATGTTGCAAACAGTAGGTAACTTCAAATACCCTTTATTCAAGGGTAACCTGGAGGACTACGAATAATCTTCCACCTAATTCTAAGGCCTTGGTATTAGAACATATGCTTAATATGGAGTAACAGAATGTTGTTTGTGGTGTTTCGTAACCAGTTTGCTTACCACTAAATTTCAATAAAACAAGTGATGATCTCTGTTCAGTTTGGGTTGGCCAGGGGGGGGGGGGGGTGGCGTTGTTTACTTGAAACTGTTTTTCCTTTTTTTTTTAAAAAAAAGATAATTGCTCTGCCAATGCACAATTTTTCATGATGCATATGATATCTTGGATTTGAAACTATAATTAGCTAGTTATACCATTTTTGTTGTTGCACAAAATGAGAAATTGAGAATATGCTTAATTTGTTGTCACTGTTGTACCTGTGGGTGTTTCAATAAAAGCTGATGCTACTTATAAGTTCATGGAAAACAACTATAGGCATACTGAATGACACTCATATTGGACTATGGAGACATGGTTAAATATTTAGAATTTTAAGAATCAATATAAAAGCTAGAAATAAAACTCCATCATCATCTTACACAGAAATTTAATACAGTTCAAGTTCTGTTAGAGAGTTTATACCAGTTGCGTGATCTGAAAGGTCAATGTCAAGCCAGTTTGCTCTGGCCAACTATCATGTAATAATATATTTTAAATTGAGGTTTGAATGAAATGATGGAAAAATTAGTGAACATTGAGCTTTTGATTCCAAGACTGATAGGACTAGCATGGAGAATACATCAAGTTGAGATCAACATACCTCAGAGATTATGATACCATTGTATCTCTTGGTTACCGCCTGGTCATGAGTCCTGACCCCTTCCAAGAGAAAAAGCTGGCACTTGCTTTTGAAATAGAAAAAAATCCGAAAAATTGAAAACTTTACAAACATACTATAAAGTGAGCACAAAATTATGTTTAGCGTGCACTATAAAGTGAAAGAAGTATTCTGTTCCATATAATAAAAGCCGTAAGTTTTCAATGCTAAAATCTAGCACAATATATGCCATATAACACTTAACACAAAATGAATACAAATTTTTTCTAAAGAAACAGTAGTACTTGAGGAAAATGTTATCTTGTCCATTTGCCTTCCTTCAACCAATATTGATTCCTTCAACTGAAGAAGAGAGATCATTGAAGGTCTCTATATGATGGCCAGAAATAATGGATGTATACAACAATCCAAGTTGCAGTATAGTTTTTCCTATTTTATTCTATAGAATATAATATTAACATGAGGAGGGTAGCTGTATTGGTGATTAGCATAGTCTTTGTCAGAGAGAAATGATGAAAAGAGCAACATATTTTAGAAAATGACTTTAGTGTTTCCAAAAAGAATGATGAAAAACAATAAGTAACAATCTCAATAACTTAAGCAGTATGTGTTGCTTGTCATATTTCTTGATGAAATTATCAGACGTATTTTCCAAGATATGTATCTATGTTTTAATCTTTGGCTGCCAATGTTTCAGGCATGAGATTGTTGGAGTTGTGACGGAGGTTGGTTCCAATGTTAAAGGCTTCAAAGTGGGTGATCATGCTGGTGTTGGCACATATGTTGATTCATGTGGAGAGTGCGAGTATTGTAATGATTTTCTAGAAATTCATTGCTCGAAAGGATCAATTTTGACTTTCAATGGCCTTGATTCAGATGGCACAATCACGAAAGGAGGATATTCCAGTTACATCACAGTTAAGGAGAGGCAAGCTACTTTTCATGAGCTTAAGTTTCTTCATCTCTATTATTTGATCTTGATTTTATCATATCATAATAGAAAAGCATAGAATATAATGATAATTAATATATTTTTCTTTTGGACTGCAAATTAGTATCTTCTTTCTTGACAATCTAATGGTAGTGATCTATTTTTCTTGGAAACACATCTTCTTTAACTTTGTTGACTATTGGATTTTAAAAATGTTAGATCTGATTCTTATGTAATTGTGTCATGGTCCTTGTGTGTTCAATATGTTCTATTTAATGGGAAGTATGTAAAAGAAGTTATGTGGAGTACTGATAAACTTTGGAGGATGCAAAGTTCAGTAGAATTGAATATAGAAATCAGCCTAGGTAGAATTGAATATAGAAAGCAGCCTAAGTGGCAGTGAGATGAGTGTGTTGACGTATCTTATTAAAGCAGTCCTGTCATTTTAGATATGCCATACAGGAAAACAGAAAGAAGTCAAATATCTATTAGATGAAGCTCGGCAGGGTAGAATTTTTTAATGCATGATAGTCATTGCATGCCGTTGGGAGAGCAGAGAAAATTTATTAATATGAAAAACAATGGATAAATGTCAGATAGGTCAAATGGCCAAGGCAATAAGAATATGGGTAGTCCCTGCATATAGGATGAGCATTGCAAATATGCAAGCATTATGGTGGATATGAGGCAAAACAGCAGGAATAAAATCAGAAAGGGTGCCATTTAAGGAATGCTAGATATTATAGAGGTAATGGGTTCAAAACATAGAAATAGCCTCTCTATATGTGCGAGTATATCTGTGTACATCTGATCCTCCCCAAACCAGTCATGGTAGGATCCAGTATTTGACTCAACCGCAGGTGAGCTTATAGATTATAAATGTCGGCTGCTGCTTTATTTGCTTCACTTGAAGAGACCAATTATACCCTAGTTCAGCATTCTAAGCAATAGTGAAACAATCATGGATGTAAAATGGAACATTGTGAACTAATGGTAGAAGTGTTTAAATTGGCATTTAGGGGTTAGCTTTCAAAAATTGGCCACCAAGAACCTTAAAGCATGGAATGGTACAAAACTTTTGATTGTCGATGATATTACTATGGTATATTTCTGGAAATCCACATGTGCTAATTTACATAAAATATCTTGGAGACTGACTAGAATACGGCCAATGTTTATCCTAAGTTCAATAAAAGAGGTAGAGGACAGACATGAGGTTGAACTTGTTGCAGGAAGCTCAACATTTGGTTATACTTATGATTAATCTTTTAGATTAACCAGTCTCTCTCTTTGTCTCTCTCTGTCTCTCTCCATCATCTGAGCTTATAATTTGATGAATCTTATTAGAGGATATTTTACCCTTTTTGTGTACGAAAAGCCTTGGGCTTTTCAAGCTGAGCAGAAATGGGTAAGGTTAAATTTTAAATAAGTAGTGTTGTGTTACCTAAAGACAAAATTGGTCAGCTTCAACATTCAGCCATTGAGAATCTAAAATTATACTCCTTTATAGTCATGTATGAGGACAAATTCCTCATCATTGTACTAACATATCTGTGATTTCTTTCTGTTAAATGCGACTTGTATCTTCATTTGACTAGGAATTGATCTTTGTCGTTTATAGTTCTATGGTAAACAAGTGCATGGCAATTATTTAGCCATACATTAACTGTTGTGCTGATATTTTCTTTTTTATTGGCTATGAATGCACAGGTACTGCTATAGGATACCTGATGGCTACCCATTAGCTATGGCAGCACCTTTGTTATGCGCCGGAATCACAGTGTACACTCCAATAATGCGCCATAAGATGAACCAACCTGGTAAAACTCTTGGAGTCATTGGGCTAGGTGGCCTTGGTCACATGGCAGTGAAGTTTGGAAAAGCTTTTGGTTTGAAAGTGATAGTATTCAGTACAAGTGAATCCAAGAAGGAGCAAGCGCTAAGACTTCTTGGAGCTGACAAATTTGTGATCTCATCGGACAATCAACAGATGGAGGTAAATACAAATCACTAGCTTTTATGTACCCTTTTATGTTTCAAGCTGTTTTTTCAAGTTGTTGGGAGGCTAGATATGAAGTTTCTCATTCTCTCTATGAATATATGATGAAATAACTTTGATGCGGGGTAAAATTGTCATTGCGCCAACATTCGTGTATATAACGAAAATGTTAGAGCCACTTTCGGTTCTTGACTCGTTAACTATCATATTTGGAAAAAAATAAACTGCCATATGATATGGCTGATGAAGCCGCGTATGAGTTAACGGTAGAAGTTGAGATGGCCCCAGCCTCCACGTTGGCCTCATCTCCGAAAGCGGCCCCAGCTTTCAAGGCGGTCTCATCTTTGGACTCGGCCCCAGACTCCAAAGTCGGCTCTAGTCGGCCTCAGCACCGACTCGGCCCCAAGGCGGCCTCTGTTGGGGAGCGCGGAATACCCCCAAGATCATGGCTATAGCGTATATGAGTAATACAAAAAACTTTTACCGTTCTAATCTATGAGTATAAGATCATACCTTCAGATTTGAACTTTGGAACACTTTGATTCGATTGCTCGACCTCAACCTTTTAGCCTTCCGCCGTATTCCGAAAATACCTTCCTTCTCTCACAAGATGGTGGGATCTCTCGGCCGACCTAGGGTTTCTTGTTTTTCTTTTTCCTCAAAAACGTTAACCCTAGCAACCAACTGAGAGGGTATTTATAGGGCTACAACAGGGACCAATAGGCAAATATGAAAAGGACTTCCCACGTAATTAAATCTCCCAATCCTACCCCGGGTTAGGATTCAATTACGTAAATTACAATTCATTCCACTAAAGAATTATAATTGTACTCCTAATCATATTCGAATTTATATTTTCGAGCCTTAATATTAAATACTTATCTCCCACGTTAAGATTACAGATATCCACCAATTAAATTTAATTACTGACAATATAATTTAATTGGCTTTATTATCCTTGAGACTTATCCACTTAACTTATTTGATGTATCGGATTCAAAATCCACTTGCAAGATTTGATACAATCAAAACTTATAAGCTTTCTCAAGGGGATATCATCAATCCAAATTAACAGGACGTGGATTCCTTCAACTATTAATATTCACCATATATATAATGTTATTGCCCAACCCACTGAGTTTATTGACTCATATAGAATCTCACTCTATGTGTAATCAAAGCAATAATCACTACATACACGTGTCTAGAAATAGAATTCGGATTAAGAGCATAAGTAATCATAATATTCATGAGTTTTAAATTATTTTATAAAGTCAGTATAAAATAATTAACTCAACTGGGTCCTGTTCAATACACACAAAGTGTACTAGCACAAATAGTTAGAATAAACCATTCCCCGTAGTCAAGACAGACCTACTAAAAATTTGTGCTACAGTTCTACTGATGGTGTGTCCAATTCCATCTAAAACTGTGAACAATAAACTTGTATTCCAAAAGAACCGATGATCTAGTCTTCTGTGTGTAAGCCGTACTCTACACACTAGATCAAATACTCTTTGTAAATACTAGACACATGCACATATATAGTAAATGGCACACATTGCTCAAAATGAATTCTCATTAAAATGTAAAGACATAACATAAAGCATATCTTTTAGTCTATATCTCTATCAATCTCCCACTTAGACTCAAAGCAATGCTTGTACACATCTAACTCCCATGCCCTCTACATGTCTATCAAAAACTTTCGAAGTTAAACTCTTTGTAAAAGGGTCTGCCAGGTTGTCCTCAGATGTAACCTTGGTCACCAGCACGTCACCTCTTTGCACGATGTCACGTATCAGGTGATACTTACGCTCAATGTGTTTAGATTTCTTATGGGTCCTGGGTTCCTTCGAATTAGCAACTGCCCCACTATTATCACAATAAAGTGTAATAGGTAATTGCACTGAAGGTATCACACTAAGATCCAAAAGAAAGTTTCTTAGCCAAACAGCCTCTTTTGCAGCCTCAGATGCAGCCACATACTCAGCTTCCATGGTAGAGTCAGCAACACAAGTCTGCTTCACACTCCTCCAACTAATTGCTCCACCACCCAAAGTGAACACATATCCCGAGGTTGATTTCCTAGATTCATTATCTGATTGGAAGTCCGAATCTGTATATCCTATAGGCACAAGACTATCTGCTTGGTAAACTAACATATAATCTTTAGTCCTTTTCAGGTACTTAATTATATGTTTTACTGCAGTCCAATGTTCTCGCCCAGGGTTAGACTGAAATCTGCTAACCATGCCTACGGCAAAACAGATATCAGGTCTAGTACATAGCATAGCATACATTAGGCTTCCTACTGCAGAAGCATAAGGAACTGCCTTCATACTTTCTATCTCTTCAGGTGTCTTAGGACACTGATCCTTAGATAGAGAAATTCCATGCCTGAAAGGAAGAAATCCTTTCTTGGAATTATGCATACCAAAACGGGTGAGAATTTTATCGATATAAGTGGCTTGAGATAAGCATATCATCCTTTGCTTGCGATCTCGCAAAAGCTTGATCCCTAGGATGTGACTTGCTTCTCCCAAGTCCTTCATATCAAATTGTCCAGATAACCATACCTTGACCGAAGATAACACTCCCATATCGTTTCCAATAAGTAAGATGTCATCCACATATAGCACCAGAAACACCAAAGTTTTTCCATCACGCTTCTTGTACACACATGACTCGTCAGGACTTTGATCAAAACCATAAGATTTAATAGCTTGATCAAAACGAGTATTCCAAGATCTAGATGCCTGCTTAAGTCCATAAATGGACCTCTTAAGCTTGCACACCAAGTGCTCCTGGCCTTTTACTATAAAACCGTCTGGTTGCATCATGTAAATGCACTCGTCAAGATTTCCATTAAGGAAAGCTGTCTTGACATCCATTTGCCAAACTTCGTAATCGAAATGAGCTGCAATGGATAAGAGAATCCGGATAGACTTAAGCATAGCTACTGGTGAAAAGGTTTCCTCATAGTCGATCCCTTCTTTCTGAGTAAAACCTTTTGCAACTAGCCTAGCCTTGAAGGTTTCCACCTTCCCGTCTGCTCCTCTCTTCTTCTTATAGATCCACTTGCATCCGATGGGTTTTACTCCCTCGGGTGGTTCTACAAGATCCCAGACCTGATTAAAGTGCATAGACTCTATCTCTGATTTCATAGCATTTTGCCAAAGAGTTGCATCTTTATCCTGTAATGCTTCATTGTAGCTACTGGGTTCAGTATCCAGTTCATCAGAGATTCTGTCATATGACTCTCCAAGGAACATATACCGTTTAGGTGTATTTACAACCCTCCCACTACGACGAGGCACAACCTGATTGTATGTGCTTGTAGTAATACGATCTGACTCTGATCCTTGTGCTCCATCAACCTGCACTGGTTCTGAAACTGGTGCATTAATGGTATCCTTTTGTATCAGTTCAGGGTCAGTTCGTGTTACTATACTTCTCCCACTACGAATAGTTATTGGGAAGTTTGGGAACCTACTTTCTTGTGGTGTTTCTGCTTGTACTATTGGTATTAAAGGAGCCAGTCTAGTTTTATCGCCTCTCAACTCTTCTAGAGCAATTTTACTTCTGGGTTTGTGGTCTATAATATAGTCCTCCTCCAAGAATCGGGCATTGGTGCTAACAATGACCTTCTGATCCTTAGGACAATAAAATAAACCACCTTTTGTTCCTTTAGGATATCCAACAAAGAAGCATACATCTGTCCTTGATTCCAACTTATCTGGTTTACCTTTTAGTACATGTGCTGGACAACCCCAAACCCGAACATGTCTTAGACTAGGCTTGCGCCCAGTCCACAGTTCTGTGGGTGTCTTAGGTACTGACTTAGATGGTACCAAGTTAAGAATATATGCAGCTGTCTCTAATGCATATCCCCAAAACGAAATAGGTAAGTCTGAATAACTCATCATAGATCTAACCATATCCATAAGAGTCCTATTCCTTCTTTCAGCTACACCATTCTGCTGTGGCGTACTAGGTGCAGACAACTGGGATTCAATCCCAGCATCTAATAAGTAATCTGTGAACTCCCCTAAGAGGTACTCGCCACCACGATCGGATCGTAGTGTCTTGATATTTTTACCATGACGGTTCTCCGTTTCTGCCTTAAAAATTTTAAATTTTTCAAAGCATTCAGACTTACGGCGCATCAGATAAATATACCCATATCTTGAGTAATCATCAATAAAAGTGACAAAGTACTCAAAACCACCTCTAGCTTGGATGTTCATTGGGCCACACAAATCAGAGTGAACCAATTCTAATATCTCCTTAGCTCTATTGCCTTTGGCCGAGAATGGCCGCTTGGTCATTTTTCCTTCTAAGCAAGATTCACAGACCGGTAGTGCCTCTACTTCCAATGAACCTAATGGTCCATCTTGAACCAGTCTAGAAATCCGTCTTAGATTTATATGACCTAGGCGCAAGTGCCAAAGATAAGTTTGATTCATTTCAGAAGGATGTTTTCTCTTACATGGTCTATTATTGTTATTCACTTCATTTAGTTGCACAGTAGGAGAAACAGGATTAATAATATAAAGACCATCCACCAATGTACCAGAACAGATAAAATGTTTATTTTTCTTAATAACAACGGAGTCATTAAAATAAACTGAATATCCATCATCAACCAACTTAGAAACTGAAATTAAATTCCTTCTAATTGAAGGTACAAAAAAATAGTCTTTTAATATTAAAATTCTATTTCTACTAAAAGAAAAGCTAAAATCTCCCACTGCAACTACTGACACTCTCGTGCCATCTCCCAGAAATATGTAAATCTCCCATCACTTAGCTGCCGGGTCTGCTGGAAACCCTGCAAAGAATTGCAAACATGATTAGTGGCTCCCGTATCTACACACCAGCCACTGGTAGATAACAGCACTAAACAAGTTTCAACTACAAGTGAATGAGATATACCTCTAGCCTGTTTCCTGGCAAGCCAAACTGGACATTGCTGCTTCCAGTGACCTGGCTGCTTGCAGACGAAGCACTTTCCCTTCTTTTTTATTTCCCCATTGGGCTGTGGGGCCTGATGCTGTTTCTTTTTCTGAACCTTTTTCTTCTTCTTAGCATGAGACTTCGAAGAAGAACCTTTTTCAGTAACCATAGCAACTGCAGGCTTCTTAATGAAACTCTCTGCTACCTGAAGTTCTTTAAGTAGCTCTGCCAGTGAAAAATTCATTTTGTTCATGGTATAATTTAGGCAGAACTGCTTAAAAGAATCAGGTAGGGACTGGAGAATGATATCAACCTGGGTTTCCCCATCCATCTCCGCTCCAAGGATCTCCAGTTCATTCAGAAGACTAATCATCTTTAGAACATGATCCCTGACAGGAGTTCCTTCAGCCATATTAGTGTTCATCAGTTCTTTCATCGCAGTCTGCCTAGCTGCACGACTCTGATCCCCAAACATTTCTTTGAGGTTGAACATCATGTCATAGGCAGAGGGCATAGATTGATGCTGATGTTGCAGAACATTTGACATAGATGCCAATATGTAACACCGCGCCATCTCATCAGCCTTAACCCACTTACGGTAAGCTTGGGACTCCTCATCTGAAGCCCCTTCACCGGGCTCTGCGGGACAGACCTGAGTGAGCACATACTTGTACCCTTCTGCAGTTAACACTATATCCAGGTTTCTTTTCCAATCAAT
Organism: Calamus simplicifolius; assembly: GCA_900491605.1. Lineage (NCBI taxonomy): Eukaryota > Viridiplantae > Streptophyta > Magnoliopsida > Arecales > Arecaceae > Calamus > Calamus simplicifolius. Next base: position 352,435 of record UESW01004202.1, read on the forward strand.
GTAATTAGGACCAGTCAATTTGTTTTCTTTGAGTATCACAGCAAGTGGATTGAAAGAAGACATTTTAATCCTGAGAATCATTCATACATCAAATAAGATATAATGAGCAATAAACTTTAAATTCAAAATTATAAGTAGGGCCCCTCAACCACTACATAATAAAAGAATTTGCCAGCAGCCTAGTACATTTTGAATAGTATGCCTCGATGGGAGGACGTCTACTACTCATCATTTATCTAGACAGATAAAACCTATTAATTTTACTATCTAGGTAAAAGGTAACATACCAAGTAAAATTAATTAGCTGGCTAACTTTGGTCATATAAATATTTGTAGTGACTCCGATGGGGAGGATACCAATATTTATACCTAAGTGTATACCATCACTCAATGCTAGATCCATTGTCCCATGGTGGATCCCTCAGATGGAGAGGTAATCCAACATTAACAACTACTAGGGATTATTCTTGGTGAGCTGGCAATCAATTTCATCCTATGGGGAGGAAAGCACTAATGCTAACACGTGAAATTAACTACCTCACCAATAAACAAGTGATGGGACCATGGGATTTAAATGTGATTAATTCCCTCTCCCACTTAGTTATTTAAACAATATTTTGAGGGTTATAAAACTTGTGTTTGATTATCTTATAAATTCAAAACACAAACAGCAAGTGATTATCCAATTAACCATGTTCTCCTAGTTATAGACATAAGAACAAAAGGATAAACAATCAAGCAAGTATGCAACATAACCAATATAAACAAGATAAATAAAATCCCTGTTATTATGGTCAAAATTTTCCACGCAGATGAAGATCCCTGTTGCACCATGATTGCTACTTTGCTCGACGATTTGCCGCTTCGCATACGGGGGTCTGGGGGCTGGCCCCCAGCGGGGATCGACCTTCGATCCCTTCGCGCTTTGGATTTTCCTTTAGAATCGTGATCTGCAACGGATTCTCCTTAGAATCCTATCTGCAATGGATTCTCCTTAGAATCCTATCTGCAACGGATTCTCCTTAGAATCATATCTTCAACCGATTCTCCTTAGAATCATATCCTGCAACGTGCAGCAGGTCTTCTTCCTCCATAGAGCCGCACCAGATTACAAAAATCCTATGCCTCCATATAGGAGTTCACATGCTACGTATTTACAATCACAAAGCTCTCAAAAAACCGGAGCATACATGCTATGAAATATTACAATGATCCTACGCCTCCTTAAACCGGAGTTCACAAAACAGATCTAAGCAATATTAAATCAAAACACATACATTCATGTGACCATAATAACAGGATAGAAACCTGCAAACAACGTTAGCAACAAGCACGATCTATCCCACGCATGCATATTCCGATTAATGGAGAACATGGCTGCATTATTCATATACAGTATCAGCCGTGGCTCTGATACCACTGTTGGGGAGCGCGGAATACCCCCAAGATCACGGCTATAGCGTATATGAGTAATACAAAAAACTTTTACCGTTCTAATATATGAGTATAAGATCATACCTTCAGATTTGAACTTTGGAACACTTTGATTCGATTGCTCGACCTTAACCTTTTAGCCTTCCGCCGTATTCCCGAAAATACCTTCCTTCTCTCACAAGATGGTGGGATCTCTCGGCCGACCTAGGGTTTCTTGTTTTTTTTTTTCTCAAAAATGTTAACCCTAGCAACCAACTGAGAGGATATTTATAGGGCTACAACAGGGACCAATAGGCAAATATGAAAAGGACTTCCCACGTAATTAAATCTCCCAATCCTACCCCGGGTTAGGATTCAATTACGTAAATTACAATTCATTCCACTAAAGAATTATAATTGTACTCCTAATCATATTCAAATTTATATTTTCGAGCCTTAATATTAAATACTTATTATCTCTCCACGTTAAGATTACAGATATCCACCAATTAAATTTAATTACTGACAATATAATTTAATTGGCTGTTATTATCCTTGAGACTTATCCACTTAACTTATTTGATGTATCGGATTCAAAATCCACTTGCAAGATTTGATACAATCAAAACTTATAAGCTTTCTCAAGGGGATATCATCAATCCAAATTAACAGGACGTGGATTCCTTCAACTATTAATATTCACCATATATATAATGTTATTGCCCAACCCACTGAGTTTATTGACTCATATAGAATCTCACTCTATGTGTAATCAAAGCAATAATCACTACATACACGTGTCTAGAAATAGAATTCAGATTAAGAGCATAAGTAATCATAATATTCATGAGTTTTAAATTATTTTATAAAGTCAGTATAAAATAATTAACTCAACTGGGTCCTGTTCAATACACACAAAGTGTACTAGCACAAATAGTTAGAATAAACCATTCCCCGTAGTCAAGACAGACCTACTAAAAATTTGTGCTACAGTTCTACTGATGGTGTGTCCAATTCCATCTAAAACTGTGAACAATTAACTTGTATTTCAAAAGAACCGATGATCTAGTCTTCTGTGTGTAAGCCGTACTCTACACACTAGATCAAATACTCTTTGTAAATACTAGACACATGCACATATATAGTAAATGGCACACATTGCTCAAAATGAATTCTCATTAAAATGTAAAGACATAACATAAAGCATATCTTTTATCTATATCTCTATCAGCCTCATCCCCAAAAGCAGCCCTAGCTTCCAAGGCGGCCTCATCTCTGGACTCGGCCTCAGCCTCCAGAGTCAGCCTCAGACTCGGCCCTAGCACTAACTCGGCCCTAGCACTGACTCCGAAGTCGGCCCAGTCAGTCTCCTCACCGACTCTAGAGTTAGTACCAATGCCATCGTCGGTCTCGATGCCAATACCAAAATCAGTCTTTGAACCTCGACAGGGCCGAGCTATCTCAGTACCTCGGAAGGATCGAGCTATCTCAGTGCCTCGGATGGGACAAGCTATCTTCGAACCTCAGCAGGATCGAGTTATCTTAGTACCTCATCAGGATCGATCCTTATCCCTTCAACGTAAGCGCTATTGCCACTTCAAACCACACCGAATATCTCAAAGGATGAACCACCTTGATCGTAAGAATCGCAGAATGAGCTTTCTAAAATGGAAATGGAAGCCAAATACAATACTCTGTCCATGATTAATGGGATTCCAAATTCATGATAAAGCACTCATCAGCTTCATCATCTGCTGATTCCTGTAACCGTTGGGATTCCGGCCTTATCAGATGCCAACTCCCTAAAACGCTTTCAAAAAATCAGGTAACGGATCACCTCCTCGACAGCGTACAAATACCAAGTCCCAGATCCCCCAGGTATGCTCTCGAATGCAATCTAAGCCCAAAGAAAACTCTAGCAAAGGCCATTGCTTCTGAAAAATCATCTCAAGGAGGAAAATCCTTTTGCTGGAGCCTTCTCTTCTTATATGATTGCTGGAGATTTTCACTGACTTAGGCATCAGAAGGTCTTTTGCAGGGACCACCCCTCATGCTTCTTGCGTAAAGACTGCATTGTAGGTCCACTCGAATGGGAGAGTACTACTCGAATCTCGACGTGCACTGCCACCAAGCTGGAGAACGTATTTCAACAACAACAGATTGACGCTAGAGGAAGGGCCCCAAGTCTCTCTGAAAACTTGAAACCAAGAAGACAAGGTTCCATACAAGAAGGATGATTCCTCAATGGCCAACCACAAGAGGGCAATCACATATGCTTCTAATCAAATCACCTCTTAAAGGCCTGATCCCAGCAACAACACGATGCCTTCGCAGCCGTCGCCAACTGAGACTCCTCCATTGCTAGCAACCTCGGTCATCTAGGACCAGTTCAATATGCTGGTCCAGCAAGTCTAAGCCTTGGCACAACTGGTGCAGGGGCTTCACGGAATTCCTCTCCCCACTGCTCCCACTCAACAATTGTCTGATGGAACAGCCGCCCCGATTCCCCCAGTGGTCCCTCCACCCAATCCACTGGAAGCTACCAGCCTCTAGCAACAACCCGACCATAAAGAAGTTGAACCATTACCGCAGAGGGAAGGAGATAGGAGCCTTCCCAGATCCCGTCACGCTCGCTCCTTACCTCCAGTATTCTTTCGCCACGACTCAATGCAGCAGCCGCGATCCCCCCGTTTCGTCTCTCCTACTGCTTGGGATGATGGGCTGCAATGACAACTACCCGCATTGAACCTACTAGCGGCTGGCACTGTTAAAAAGATTGTCCAAGCTAGATCCTTCTAGGTGTGGACAAGCGAAGAGGAGAACCGATTTGAAAGGGTCCGATGCAAGGGGCTCACCTCTTCAGATGAGGACACCAAAGAGATACTGTGCCTCGAGGATATGGAACTCGGACCACTTCTGAGCAATGAAGACCTTCAAGGGATATAGTATCCCTAGGATATGGAACTCGGATCATCTTTGAGCAATAAGACTTTCAAAGGATACAGTACCCTGAAGACATAGAATTAGATTAAACCCTGAATATATTATTAGTGAAGTATGCCTGAATCGAGCCATTTTGGTCATTGTAATAAAACTTCACTCTTCGATTCAAATATTTCTTATTGAATAATAATCTTCCTTGAGTTATGGATGAAAGACAGGTCTCATCCAATCTTTGAACTATGGGTCCCTTTCTTCGAACTTTGGCAGGGCCAAGTAAAAATTTCTCCATGCCTCGGTACGGTCGAGCAATATTCTCTGAACCTTGGCAGGGCCAAGTAAAAATTTCTTCATACCTCAGCATGGCTGAGCAACATTCTCCAAACCTTGGCAGGGTCAAGTAAATTTTTTTCATACCACGGTACGGCCAAGCAACATTCTCCGAACCTTGGTAGGGCCAAGTAAAAATTTTTCTGTACCTCAGCACGGCCGAGCAACATTCTTCAAACCTTGGCATGGCCAAGTAAAAATTTTTCTGTACCTTGGCACGACCGAGCAACATTTTCTGAACCTTGGTTGGGTCAAATAAAAATTTCTTCATACCTCGGCATGGCCAAGCAATATTCTTTGAACCTTGGAAGGGCCAAGGAAAAATTTCACCGTACCTTGGCATGACCTAGCAACATTCTCCAAACCTTGACAGGACCAAGTAAAAATTTCTTCGTACCTCGGCATGGCCAAGCAACATTCTTCGTACCTTGGCAGGGTCAAGTAAAATTTCTCCGAGCAACAATCTTCGTACCCTAGCAGAGCAAGGTAAGATTCTTTTTGAACATCGGTAGGGCCGTGCAATTCTTGATACGGCCAAAAAGTTTCTCCAATCGAATTAAGCCATCTGAAACTCTACTCCCTATGCCTGAACCTATGCTTCGGACTATGGAGTAGAGGGCATGTGATGCGGGGTAAAATTATCATTTTACCAACATTCGTGTATATGGCGAAAAGGCTAGAGCCACTTTCGGTTCCTAACTCGTTAACTATCATGTTTGGAAAAAGATAAATTATCATATGATATGGCTGATGAAGCCGCGTGTAAGTTAACGGTGGAAGTTGAGGCGACCCCAGCCTAAGTTGGCCTTATCTCCGAAAGTGGCCCCAGCTTCCAAGGCGGTCTCATCTCTGGATTCGGCCCCAGACTCCAAAGTCGGCTCTAATCGGCCTCAGCATTGACTCGGCCCCAAGGCGGCCTCATTTTCAAAAGCGGCCCTAGCTTCCAAGGCGGCCTCGTCTCCAGACTTGGCCCCAGTCGGCCTTGGCCTTCAGAGTCGGCCTCAACACCGACTTGGCCCCAGAGTTGGCCCTAGCATCGACTCCGAAGTTGGCCCAGTCGATCTCCTCACCGACTCCAGAGTTAGCTCCGATGCCATTGTCGGTCTCGACGCCAATACCAGAGTCGGTCTCCGAACCTCGATAGGGCCGAGCTATCTTAGTACCTCGAAAGGGCCGAGCCTCGGCAGGACCGAGCTATCTCCGAACCTCAGTAGGACCGAGCTATCTTAGTGTCTCGAAAAGGCCAAGCTATCTTATAACCTCGGCAGGACCGAGCTATCTTAGTATCTTGCCAGGATCGATCCTTATCCTTTCAACGTAAGTACCATTACTGCTTCAAACCACATAGGATATCTCGGAGGATGAACCATCCTGATCGTAAGAATCGTGGAATAAGCTTCCCAAAATGGAAACGAAAGCCAAATACTACACTCCGTTCATGTTCAACGATATTCCAAATTTCCGTTAAAGCGCCCATTAACTTCATCAACTGCCGATCCCCGTAACCGTTGGGATTCTGGCCTTATTGGATGCCAACTTCCTAAAACATGCCAAAAAAATTAGGTAACAACTCACCTCCTTGACAGCGTACAAATATTAAGTCCCAGGACCCCCAGGTACACTCTCGAAGGCAATCTAAGCCCTAAGAAAACTCTAATAAAGGCCATTGCTTCTAAAAATCATCTCAAGGAGGAAGATCTTTCTATTGGAGCCTTCTCCTCTCATCTGATTGCTAGAGATTTTTACTGACTTGAGCATCGAAGGGTCTTTCGCAGGAACCATCCCTCGTACTTCCTGCGTAAAGACTGCCTTGAAGGTCCATCCGAACGGGAGAGCGCTACTCGGATCCTGACATGCGCCGCCACTAAGCCATAGAACAAACTTCAACAGCAACAAACTTAAAATTCTATTGCATGGTCTCCAAAACTTTGTTCAATAATAAAGCTATTAAAGATATCACAGTTTCCAATTTTTTATGATCTTAATTTTGATTTATGTTTCGTATATAAATATTTGAAATTAAGATCCTTATATCTAAATCATTAGTCTTTTTAAATTTTTTTTAAAGGAAAACCCTCTATTTATTTTGAAAGATATATAAAATTTTATCAGTTGGCTGCTTTACATTGTAATGACCGAACAAAGCTATCTTGGTATACAAAATCATCAACATTTGAATTCCTTTAAATCATTCATGATTTTTTTCCCCTCCATCTTGAGAATCATAGGCAATTTTTTCATGGGAAAGGTAATCGAGTTTTATAGAGATCATTACTACACTGCTGAAATTTTTTTGGAAATGGCTTTGCTCACCACTGGCTTCTATTGCTGTCTTTGTTTCAGTCCATGGCAAAATCCATAGACTTCATCATTGACACTGCTTCTGGTGATCACCCCTTTGATCCTTACATGTCACTCCTGAAGGTTGGTGGAGTTTTGGTCCTGGTCGGCGCTGTTAGTGAAGTCCATGTGCATCCTAGAAGTCTTCTCTTGGGTATTCTTCTTGTTCTTTAAAGTAACTTCGTTCATTGTAGTATGCAATTTTTTTGTCATAGACAAGATGAGATTGTAATAGTGGCTTAATGTTTTGCCATACATGACTACAAATTGCTGTTGCTAGGTGCAAGAAGTATTTCTGGGAGTTTGACTGGAGGAACCAAAGATACGCAAGCAATGCTGGAATTTTGTGCGGCAAACAAAATATACCCAGAAATCGAACTCATCAATATCCAATGCATCAATGAAGCACTTGAAAGGCTTATAAAAAGAGATGTCAAGTATCGTTTCGTGATCGATATTGAGAAGTCTCTTAAGTGATGAAAGAATAAAGGAGCTACTGCATGGAGCTTCCCTAGAGCTAATTATATGAGTCACTAGTTATTTGCTTTCAAAAATGTGGACATTTAATACTGCTGTATTTGTAACCCTTGGTACACAAATGCTTAATAGTTTTCCCACCAAAAGTGCCAAAACTATCCTTCAACATTTTTCTTTTTTAATTGCCCCCTTATATCCTTCTAATGTGACAATAGTGACAAATGAATTGTCTAATGCTGGTGAGGATGGTACTTTTTATTTTTATTTTTTAATGCATAAATAATTTTTGCTTATAAAAAGGAAAAGAAAATGAATAGGTAACTACCATGCTGTTGGGACATGCAGCAATAATAATAATAATAATAAACAAAAAAAAAGTGGAAGACGCTTTAGGCTCATTTTTCAGAATAGATTGTGGATGAGTGAATTCTTTTGTGATGTCAGGGATACGGTGTATAATACGGATCCAATAAAGTCCAGGTTCTGCTATTTATCGGATATCTAGCGCTGATAAAATAATAGAATAAGAAAACACCGTTTAGAATATAACTTAGATTTATCATGGAGTCAATTGATTTTGGCTGTAATGTCAGGGACAAAGTATATCCCAAAGTCATTGGAAAAGACAGGATCTTGATGAAATATATGATACTAATAAATAATAAATATAAATGAAATCATACCTACGCTCATATTTTAAACTAGATTCATCATAGGGTGACTCCAGCAATCTCAATTCCAGCTCTCAAACATGAGGACCAAAGTTCAACAATTAACAAAATTTCACTCGGTTCATTATTATTGATAATTACTGAGACCACTTAGATCCATACCTCAACTGAGAAAATATTCGCACAAAAAAATAAAATAAAATGGATCAAATAAGTTTCGTCAGTTGCATCACATGGAATACATCAATCATATCATTATACAGAGTCAAATTAGGTTGCCCACTTTTTCCATGAAAACTACTAAAGTAACAGACTAACAGAGAAATGTTCTTTTTTTTTTTTTAAATGCAATTGGAAAAGCAACACAAAAATCCCATGCTCAACAATTATATAGTTATTGCGTCACTCTCTAATCAAGCTCCTAAATTAGTAGGACTTTTTTTTTTTTTTGACCTTTCCATTTAATCGCAATTAGGCGTGAAATCAAGCACCATAAATCGAACTTAAGTTTATTATGGCTTTGCTCTCAGCCCAAGTTGCATGCCCTTTCTTCTCCCCTGCGGTCATGGTTTCCTTATCCTTACCGCCAGTGAACGACAACGCGGACGCTGCGCCTCGGCTGCTATTTCCCGCCTCTATAAATAGGCGGAAAGGCCATAGCTCTTGCGATAGTACAGCAATACTTCTCCTGAGATCGAAAACCTCTCTCCCGAGGCACGGCAGCAGAGCCAAATCTCCCGACGGTCATCGTCATCGAAGGTAGCCGTATCGAGCCTTCGATTTCTGTCTCTGCTCCTCTAAGAATTCTTCTTTTCCCAATCATATATTCTGCGATGGTTTGCAATCTTTGGAGCGCTCCATATTTATTTTGTTTTCGCTTTTTGTGAAATTCTTGTTCTTGGTAGTTTAGGTCTTAAATGTTATCATTGATACCGGACTAGTTCTTTCATGATCGTCTAAGATTCTCGTCTTGTTCTTCCAAGATGTGGACCAGGGGGTCAATTCTTTGTATTTAACCCCACAAGTTGTCCAAGATACCCAAAATAGATTAATTAAATGTGAAAATCGTAGAAGTAATGCAACGGGTAGAATTTTTGGAGTTCTTCCGTGGGATACTCTGAGATATTTTGATCTTAGGGGTACCACAATAGCAAGAACCGCAGAACAATTGTGATTCAAATCCGAAAGACTTCTCTGTTGATAGATTTGACTATGATTTGATCTTTGGGAAATCAGGCAGAGTCTTAGCTTCCATTTTCTTAAAAAAAAAAAATTGTTGCAATGTCCATCTAATCTTGCATGCTTTATTTGGGTTCTTAGCATTTAAGAGAAGTCAAAGATGTGTGTGTGTGTGTGTGAGAGAGAGAGAGAGAGAGAGAGAGAGAGATGTACATTTTTATCTCTAATCAGTAGGATTTAGCTTTTTTCCTGCCAAATGCTTCAACAGGTACAATTATAAGAAATGAAATCAATTGTGTATTGGCAATTGTTTAGTCCTTTTTATTTTCTCAAGTTATTGAGTGGAAGGAAAAGCTTATGACTTAGCGTGCCTGTTACACAACTTTTGCTGTGGACATCTGATTGTGCTAATATTTGTTGTTTAGTAAATTCTGATAATAATATTCCTTGGATGCACATATTGGTTTTCTCTGCATCACATAACGTCTTCATTGCATTGTCCTTTTTTTATACTTGCAGATATCTTAGCAATGGACACTGAAATTGGTGAAGTGAAGATTGTCTAGCTTGGGCCGCAAGAGATCCTTCTGGAATTCTTTCACCTTACAGATTCAGTCGCAGGTGCACCTCTTATAGTGCATGAGTTCTTTCCAATTTTTTTTGTCAACAACATGAAGGATAGATCTAAAGTTCTTGTATTTACACATTATTTTGAGCGAGCTTATACTGTTGATTTCAGATGGACATTTCCAAGAAGATAGACATATAAAATTATGCATTATGATGTCTGAATTGTTCAACCAAGTAGTTTTTTGGATACAGTTATTAATTAAACAAATGCAGATTTTTACATGCTGAATTGTGCTCATGATTTTTTTTCACAAAAGTTCTTATTATCATATATTTGCAACGTACTTCTCCAAATCTTAGAAGCAGCAAGTTGTCACATAGGGTGGTGCACTTGCTTCAGAATCTCTCTGAAAACTCATCCCTGGCAACTGCTTTCTAAATGATTTGTTATTCAAAAAATAGTTTCAAGAGACCTGCTTCCCCGCACCTGCACCCAAATCTGCTGCCACACGGGCACTCGCTCCAGATAACTAAGTTCTAAAATAACACTGCAGGCTCAATTTGGATTTTGTTGAAAATACTAGTACTATAATTTTCATAGCTGTTGTAATTATATTAGTAGTAAAATTGTCATGCAGAATCATAGCATATTCTATTATATTAGTATAGCATACGTTTGTCATACTTGTTGCTTTATCATTGAGAACCAAGGTGGTTAAAGTTTATGCCTCAAGGTACATTGGTATTTTTTGTATTTGAATTTGGAATTTACAAAACTATAATTGGCCAAAATGGATAAATAATTTGTGAAATGGCTTAAAATTCTATTAATTTCCTCATGTTTCTTATTCAGTCTTCTGATGTGCACTAGAATTGTTCTTAATTTTTAACAATTAGATAATTTTTTGGCTTATATGACTTTGTTGTTCATAAGATATTTATCTTAAATCAACAATCTTATCATGAGCCATCATTAAATTCTTCTGAAAGTCATGCAGAGTTCTCAGAAGCAATGATGTTCATATCAAAATAATGCATTGTGGAGTTTGTTATGTTGATGTCTTTTGGACTCGAAACGAGCTTGGTGACTCAAAGTACCCATTGGTGCCTGGGTATGCCTTTCTTTACTCAACTATTTTGCATCATTTTAGTTGTGCCAATAATGACCGAAGATATCTGCTTGAAATTTTACTACAGTAATTGCAAAGATGAGACTTCCTGGCCTTAGCAAAAGAGTATGCTTGTAAAAGACGAAAGATTATTGCATGAATGCTATAAGAATACTTATTTTTTCAATGGTGTTGACTATACTTAATCAATACTATGATGAACTAGATTTTGATGGTTAATATGTGAATACCACTGGATGCTCCAATTGAATTAGAAGAAAATTTTGGAGGGAAAAAACTTGTTAAAAGATTATTTATGAAGCTTTAGGATTTTAATTAATTTTTAAAAAAATTCAAATTTTAAAAGTTATTTTTATGATAAATTTGATCTATTTAAAATTAATAATATAATGTATTATGGCTGAAACATGATAGGATGGAATGGTCGAGATCAGTCTTAGAATCTCTCTGAGACAAGATGGGATGGCTGTCTTATCTCCGATCCCATCAAAATTTGAACACTGTTATAAACAACATGTCAAACAAATAATTCATGAATGTTTCTAATTGTGAATTGGATTCTCAAGCATGCACACCGCCCCCTCTCCTTCCCCCCCCCCCCCCCCCCAAAAAAAAAAAAAAAAAAAAGCCTTGTTCCGAGAAGATATGCTTGCTATCAAGTTACAGAATGTTGATTGTGGCATTCTTGTAACCAGCTTGCTTGCCACTAAATTTCAAATAAAAGACAAGGGATGATCTCTATTTAGTGGTGACTTGCACTTTTCTCATGCAAATACTGGTTTATAGTTGCTCCTCAATAATCTCGATTGCAAATATTAAGGAGGGTGTTGAAATACTGATTTTTTTAAAGAAAAAAAAATTCTCTGCTAATGTACAAATTTTGTGATGCATATAACATCTTCATTTTAAAACTATACTTGGGTAGATATAAAATTTTGTTGTTGCACAAAATGAGACATTGAGAATATGCATAGTTTTGTTGTCACTATTGTAACAGTAGGTATTTCAATAAATGCAAAAGCTCCTTTTAAGTTCATGGAAAACAAGTACATCAATATTGAATGATGCTCACTTTGGACTGTGGAGACATGGTCAAATATTTAGACTTTTAAGAATAAATATATATGAAAGAAATAAAACTCCATCATCATGTTAGATAGAAATTTAATATAGCTCAACTTTTGTAGAGAGTTGATACAAGTTGCACGATATGAAAGGTCGATGACAAGTCAGTTTGCTGAGGCCAACTATCATGCAATAATATATTTTAAATTGAGGTTTGAATGAAATGATGGAAAAATTAGGGAACATTGAGCTTTTATTTCCTACCGATTGAATTAGCATGGACAACTACATCAAGTTGAGATCAGCATACTTTAGAGATCATGGTGCCATTGTATCTCTTGATTACCATCTAGTCATGAGTCCCCCCCCCCCCCCTCTACCCATGAGGAAAAGCTGGCACTTGATTTTGAAATAGAAAAAATCTGAAAAATTGAAAACTTTAGAAGCATACTGTAGAGTACAAAATTATGTTTAGTTTGTACCATACAATTAAAGAATTCTATTTCATATAATATAAGCTGTAAGTTCTGAATGCTAAAATCTAGCATGATACATGCCATGTTGCTCTTAATACAAAATGGACACAAACTTTTCTTTTAAGAAACAGTAATACTTGAGGAAAATGTTATCTTGTCCATTTACCTTCCTTTACTTGAGCTTCAATAAACCAATATTGATTCATTCAACTGAAGAAGAGAGATTAGCGAAGGTATATATGATGGTCAGAAATAATGGTTGCATACAAGTTGCAGTATAGCTTTTCCTATTTATTTTATAAAATATAATATTGATATAAGAAGAGCAATTTTATTGGTAGTTAGCATAGTCTTCATCAGAGAGATGAAAAGTGCAACATACTTCAGAAAATGACTTTATTGTTTCTGAAAGGAATGATGAAACACTAAGAATTTCAACAACATAAGCAGCACGTGATACTTGTCATATTTCTTAATGAAACCATTAGACAATTTTTCCAAGATATGTATCTATGTTTTAATCTTTAGCTACCTATGTTTCAGGCATGAGATTGTTGGAGTTGTCACAAAAGTTGGTTCAGATGTTAAAGGTTTCAAAGTTGGTGATATTGCTGGTGTTGGCACATATGTTGATTCATGTGGAGAGTGCGAATGCTGTAATGATTTTCAAGAAATTCATTGTTCGAAAGGAGCGATTCTCACTTACAACGGACTTGATTCAGATGGCACAATCACAAAAGGAGGATATTCCAGCCACATCATAGTTAAGGAGAGGTAAGCTACTTTTTGTGTCACCTAAGGACAGTTTTAATCAGCTTCAATATTCTGCCATTAAGAATCTAAAATTATGTTACTTTATGGTAATGTAGAGGACAAAGTCCTCACCGTTACACTAACATATTTGTAATTTCTTTCTGTTAAATGTGGCTGTATATGCCTTTGACTAGGAAGTGATCTTTGTCATTCGGAGTTGTAAGTTAAACAAGTGCATGGAAAATATTTAGCTGTTTATAAACGGTTATGTGCTGATATTTTCTATTTTATTGGCTGTGAATGCATAGGTTCTGCTTCAGAATACCTGATGGTTATCCATTAGCTTTGGCAGCACCTTTGCTATGTGCTGGAATCACGGTGTACACTCCCATGGTGCATCATAAGATGAACCAACCTGGTAAATCTCTTGGAGTCATTGGATTAGGTGCCCTTGGTCACTTGGCAGTGAAGTTTGGAAAAACTTTTGGTTTGAAGGTGACAGTGTTGTACAAGTGAATCCAAGAAAGAGGAGGCGCTAAAACTTGGAGCTGACAAATTTGTAATCCCGTCTAACAAGCAGCAGATGGAAGTAAATACAAACCATTTCATCTTTAACAAGCCTTTCTGAATTTCAAGCTGCTTTTTCAATTTTCTGGGAGCTAGATATGAAGTTTCTTATTCTCTATGAATATGTGATGAAATAACTTATATATTATTGGATTGTCTCCAAAACTTGTTCAACAATAAACCTATTAAAGATATCGGTTTCCTGCTTTTTATGATCTCAATTTTGAATTGTGTTTCATATATAAATATTTTAAATTAAGATTCTTCTGTCTAAATCGTTAGCTTTTTTATTTTTATTTTTAAAAAGGAAAACCATCTATTTCTTTTGAAGAGATGTACAAAATTTCATCATTGGCCGTTATTCATTGAAATGACTGGATGAAGCTATCTTAACATACAAAATCACCTACATTTGAATTACCTTAAATCATTCACGATTTTTTTTCCATTTTGCGAATCATAGGCGTTTTTGTCTTGGGAAATGTAATCAAGTTCTGTAGAGATCATTACTGCACAGCTGAAATGGGCTTTGTTCACTATTGGCTTCTATTACTATTTTTGTTTCAGTCCATGACAAAATCCCTGAACTTCATCATTGTCGCTGCTTCTGGTGATTACCCCTTGGATCCTTACATGTCACTTCTGAAGGTTGGTGGAGTTTTGGTCCTAGTGGGCTTCCCAAGTGAAGTCCGTCTGCAGCCTGGAAGTCTTTGCTTTGGTACTCTTCTTGTTCTCTAAAGTAACTTTGTTCATTCTAGTAGCCAATTTTCTTTTCCCCAAGGTAAAATGAGATGGTAATGGTGGCTCAAAGTTTTATCATATTTGACTAGAAATTACTTTGGCTAGGTTCCAGAAGTATTGCTGGGAGTACGGCTAAAGGTACCAAAGACACGCAAGCAATGCTGGAATTTTGTGCGGCAAACAAAGTATACCCAGAAATTGAACTCATCAATATCCAATACATCAATGAGGCACTTGAAAGGGTTATAAAAAGAGATGTGAGGTATCATTTCGTTATTGATATTGAGAACTCTCTCAAGTGATGAAAGAATAAAAGAGCTACCGCATGGAACTTCCCCAGAGCTTATATGAGTTTCTGGTTATTTGCTTTCAGCAATGTGGACATTTAATACTGCTATATATGTAACTCTTGTTACACAATAGCTTTGCCCCAAAAGTGCCAAAATTACCCTTCAAATTTTTTTTTTAAAATTCCCTCTTATATCTTTCTACTGCGACAATGGTGACAAATGAATTGTTTTTTTTATATCTTTTTTGTTTATATAGCTACGTATGGACAATAAAAGCCTGTCAACAAAACAGCATTAAAATGGACCTCAAATGGTCCATTTAATTTCTAGATAAAGAATAATAAAAACTTATTTTTGAAATCTTTATTATAAGGGTATTAAAGTTAAATTAGCTTTTTTTCATGCCAATTTTTTTTCAAACAAAAAAAAAAATATTTTTAGAGCTATTCTTCTATTCAAATTCATGTTAAGCAAACATAATAAAATCAATTTTTCTCTACAAAACTTTTCTAAAGAAAACGAGTCTCAAAAAAACTTTTTTAATAAAAATTTCTTTAGAAAATATGAATCGAGGGGGGTAAGCTATGCAATTTTTTTTCATAAATTTTCAAGTAAATGACTCTTCCATACCTTGAGAAAGGTTTTGACATTTTTTTTCCTAATATTTAATCTCTTATCTACTTCCATGTTCATAAGCCTTTAGAAATTAATCTTATAGTCTTCTTGAAAATGATGAACAACTTTGCATGTAATTCTACCATGTAACTTGGAATCAAATTCAATATGTTTCTTTGAAACTTATAGTTAATATTAAGATTGCATCATTTTGAAGTTCTAAACATTACTATTGTTTCCAAAACCTTCAACTTTGAAATTTTGGCTCTTCAATTCAGTTCGTTCTCAAAGCTCTTCTGAAACTCATTTAGTTCTAAAATTATTCATTTTAATTTGAAAAATCCAAACTTATGTGTTTCAAAATTGCTATTTTGAAACTAGTATATCTCATTTAATTTGAAAGCATATATTTATTTTGAAACCATAGCCTTTGTTGGCTTTACAACTTTTATTAAATTGTTCAATATGAAATGTGTGTAATGTAATTTTAAACTGAAAAGAAGACCATGTGTCATCACTTGAATTTCGATAATGAATCATTGACTGATGACTATATATATATATATATATAAAACTAAAAGCCACGTTGGCTAGGATGGCTACAGCACGCACCTTTTTTTGTTCCAATGTTATGGGTTTGATTCCTAGGCTTTTTAAAAATTTATTTTTCATCAATATATATAATATATATATATAAAAATATAAACTCCAATCGGGCTAGATAGGCCTTGATTGGCCCATGGGTCATTCGGCTCTAGCCCATCCCTATTCACTTCTCATCCTTTTAAAAACTTTTTGTACATCACGCGCGGTGGAGAAACACTTCTCATCCTTTTCCCTTATTGCCAGCAAGTACCGTGATATCACAAGCTAACTCAGGTTGACCTAATGATTGAACTATTGACCCATAAACCAGTCCCTTTTCCAGTTTGATGAACAATCCAACTTTGAAAACATCACTATAAAGTAAATAACATTATCTAGATATACAAAATAATTATAAATAAGATGATGCCTATTATAACTATCACAATCTAGCATGATAACAAGAAAAATATGGCAAACAAAAGTCATCATTTGATTAAATCACTATTTAAGATATTATAAAATTATTTCTACAAGTTGTGAAGGATATATATATATATATATATATATATATATATATATGTCTATTTTGAAACCATAAAAAAACAATACCTCTTGATTCAGTTTGTCAGTTTTATTCCAAAAATATCCTTCCACATGTACTCAAAAATATGAAATTTAACTTAAAACTCTTTCCCCAGCATCTCTCTCTCTCTCTCTCTCTCTCCCCCCATTAACCCATCTTTAATTGGATCAAACACAGCCTTCTTTTTCTTCCAGTTTTCCGTTGATCAAATGATATCTTATTAGATCTGAGTATCAAAATAATTAATCCTTGAAAAAAGAGTTTCTTAATCTAATAAGATTAATAATAATTAATCTTATTAGATTAGTTCAAATATATTACACTATAATCGTTGCTATGCATCTTACAGCATTCTTCATCCCAAGTGTCAGACAGGAGAGGATGGCATGACAATTTAAAATCTTGCGTACATGTATGTTTTTATGTATAATTTTGGATTACAGAGTCATTGGATATTCAATGATGATTTTAGTTTTTCTAAATTGCTTGATCCTAAGCTCTCTCTTTCTCTCTCCCTATCCCTGCGGCTTCCTCCCTCTCAGCCTCATCTCCTTCTCCATCACGACGCCCGTTCACTCACACCATGCTTCTTTTTTTGGGCTTAACTTCTATCCAAATCATAATCCTTCTAAACATTAAATATATTCTTTGTTAGCAATA
Organism: Calamus simplicifolius; assembly: GCA_900491605.1. Lineage (NCBI taxonomy): Eukaryota > Viridiplantae > Streptophyta > Magnoliopsida > Arecales > Arecaceae > Calamus > Calamus simplicifolius. The sequence continues at coordinate 369,823 of UESW01004202.1, forward strand.
TTTTAAATTTATGTTTTATTTATTTGATTTTAGATTTAGAAAATCTATCTTTTTAAAAAGTAGCAAATAGTAACTAGATATGTATATATATATTTAAAAATAAATAAAAATTTAAATTATATTATATAAATTTTAAAAATAATAATAATTTTTCTCATGTTGCTGCATCTTTAAAAGAAAGGATTGAAACTAACCTATATCTCAATTAGAGAAAGAGAGAACATGAAAAATTTTGTCTATTTAAAAATAGCTAATAGACAAACACAATGCATGTTTAATAATGCTAACCACAATAATATAATAAATTGATTATATTTTTTAGTTTTTATATTTTAATTTAAATAAATGGAAAGAAAATATAGAATAATACTAAATCAAATATAAATATATGAATTAAGACTAAGAATAGAAGTATAAACTTATAATTAATAATTAAAGGAAAATAAAATAACAATACATCATAAAAAGTGTAAAAAATGATGTCTTGTAGACTTTAAAAAATAATATTAAATCAATGTTTTGAATACTAAATTGTTATGTTTATGAGGTAAGTAAGTAAAATTTAAATAATATAATTATGAAAATACAATAAATCAAAAAATTATGATACAAATTAAATAAAATAATAGACTATGAACAAAAGAAAGAAAAGAGATTCATCAAAAATATAACAAATGGTGGAAATAAAAAAAAAAATTAACTTAATAGTAAATTCATAAAAATATAAACTTATTTAACAAAATTGAGACTGTGTAGCACTAAATCATCAAATAAGAAATACAAGAAATGCATCAAAATAAAATTCTACTATTTTCTTTAGAATTTTCATAAATATAATTTAAATTATATGTATTTCTTAAATGTGTATTGGGTTAGGAAATCAAACATTCTTTTTCTATGCAATAGATTAAAGGCAATAGAAAAAGTGTCAAAGTAGAAGTAGAGACAAATGATCCAATATAAACAATTGCTAATGCAAGCACAATTAAGAGACAAAACACACCAAGACTTTTACATGGAAACCCCATAAAAGAAAAACCCATGGATCAAGCTTAAAATAATTTCATCCACTATGTAAGATAACAGGATTACAAAGTTTTTTCTAGTTAATAATAGGGGCATATAACTATCAAGAGAACCAATAACTATAGGATAATAAGAAAAACTTTTTTCTTGAATAAAAATAAAGAAAAATAAGAGGTAGAAAAACTCATTAACAAAGACGAAACAAGATCTTAAAAAAGAACTAGTTGAACAACATAATATATAATAACACAGTAAAATGGATTTAATGCTCACTCCCTAATTAAAGTCCTCCAAATGGCTTTCTTCTTCTACCACCCAAGATTCTTCTATTCTTATAGCAAGAGAGAAAATCTTTAATTTTTTCTTTCTCTTTTTTTTCTCTTCCTCTTCTCTCTTTCTCTTCTTCTAAGTTAGAGTGACGAAGAAAGAGGGTAAAAATATGAGTGGTATTTGGGTTAACCTAACCTACTCCTTTGCTAAGCCTAAACACATAAGAAGCAAACAATGAACCTATGTAGTAGTAAGTGAGTCTTCCACATATAAGAAGGATACCAATCTTCATTGAGGCAAGTTGATTTGCAATACTTTCGACTTCATTTTGATGCCTGGCTATACACCTTCTAACTTCGTGTTTCAAATCTATCAACTTTTGGATCAAAAAATCCTTTCATAAATGCAACTGTTTTTTCACAAATACTTGCATATGTCTCATTTGACACATGGTGGAATGCAATACCATCAAACCATGGTCAAATGGTAGCCATGATTTTTTGATCCTTCTATTTGCATTTTTCATTGGACGTATCTTTGGGCATATGTTCATCTCTTTCAATGAAAGCATACAAATCCTTACAATAAGAAAGGCCTTTGATATTGGGTTTCCATATGATCTAATTGTTTCCAATAAGAGATGCCATTTTATTTTCAATATTTGGATCCATCTTTAATCTATACATGAAAAATATTCAACTACTATGATAACACTTGTTAGAGAACAAAACCTTTCCTTTCTACACAATAAAGGCAATAGCAAAAGTATCAAAGTACAAATAGAGATACATAGCCTAATATCTAAGTAGAAATGGAGATAAATAGCCTAATGTAAGTAATTACTAACTTAAGTACAATCAAAAGGCAAAGCACATCAAAATTTTTATGTGAAAGTTCTATAATAGAAAAAACCATAGTCAAAGCCTAGAGCATTAGAAAATCATAGTCAAAGTCTAGAGCAATCTCATCTACTATGCAAGATAATGTAATTACAAAGCCTTCTCTAATTAATACTACAAACATACAACCATCAAGAGGACTAATAACCCTTGGATACTAAGGAATACTTCTTTCTTGAATAAAGCCTAAGAGAAACAAAAGATGAGAAAACCTCATCAATAAAGATAAAACAAGATTTTGGAGAATAACTACTTGAAGAACACCATACAACAATCTAATAAGGTAGATTTGATGCGCCCTTTCCAATTTGAGTGCTTCAAATGGTTTGCTTCTTCTTTATCTAAGATTCTTCTCTTCTCATAGCAAGAGAGAAAAACCCTAGATTTTTCTATGTCCTCTTCTTTTTTTCTTATCTATCTAGTCAAAGTGATGAAGGAAGAGGATAAAAATATGTATGATAATTAGGTTAACTAAATCCATCCCTTTCTTAAGCCAAAATATATGGAAAGCAGATAATGAATTCATTTGGGAGTGTATGAGTCCACCATACGTGAGAGGTATACAGCAACATATTGCGATGACTGGTTGAACAATGCAATGGTAAATACTGGTTATTTTTTTTTTTTTTGGTAAAAATGGATAATCACACTAATCTAGTGCAAGTCAGCCCTGATACATTAGAAAAAAGAAGTTGCTTTAAAACAATTGGGCCGGGATCTCCTTGTCTCCATATCCAGAAACTGGAGTAATAGGCCATAGAGGCCGCCACCCAGTCCGTTGCAACATTAGCTTCACGGTAAACATGACAGTGTGAGCCTCCCGAAGGATAGTCAAGATATCATGGAGTAAAGGTGTAACCCCCGATAATTAATTGGGAAGAATGTAACCTCTGGACTTAATTACGAGACTTAATTATGAGATCCCTAGAGCGGGTGACGCCTGGGACTCCCGCATTTGCGCGTGTCAACTGGGTTTCCAATTACCATGTAATGATTGGATTTTTGAATCCCTGGATCTAAGGTGTCGCGAAGCGTCTGCGTCGGCTTTAAAAGAAGACGCGTGCACTTCCTTCCCCTCATCTTTGCCGCGTCTGCAATAGGTGAGCTTCCTTCCCATTCCAGAGAGAGAGAGAAGGAAGGGAAGCGAGAGAGAGAGAGAGAGAGAATAAGGCGGATGTTATACTTGGATTTTTGAGTCCCTGGATCTAAGGTGTCGCGAAGCGTCTGCGTCGGCTTTAAAAGAAGACGCGTGCACTTCCTTCCCCTCATCTTTGCGCGTCTGCAATAGGTGAGCTTCCTTCCCATTCCAGAGAGAGAGAGAAAGGAAGGAAGGGAGCGAGAGAGAGAGAGAGAGAGAGAATAAGGCGGATGTTATACTTCAGACTTTCAGGTTGTTTGAGGTGTTGCCTCAAAGAGATGTGGTAACTTAGAGTTGTATGTTATACCCAAAATGGGAGACCTATTGAAGCTTTGAATGTTTACAGGAAGATGAATGATGTGGGATTGGAACCCAATTTAGTTACCTTGATCAGTGCTCTTCGGGCATGTACTCTTGCTTTAGATCTCGAAGAAGGTACAAGGGTGCATGAAATTATGATTCAGAAAGGATTGGAATCAGAGTTGGCTGTTTCCACTTTACTGATTGATATGTACATGAAGTGTTCAGGTTACAATAAGGCGATTGATATCTTCAATCAAATGGCAAAGAAGGATGTGGTCTCCTGGGCTGCCATCATAGGTGGTTATGCTCATATTGGTTTGGCCAATGAGTCCTTGAGAGTGTTCAAAGATACGCTTTTGGATGGATCTGTTCCTGATGCAATCACAATGATGAAGGATTCTCGAGATGTGTTCTCAGTTGGGCTTTCAGCATCAAACTGTCTGCCTCCATGGTTACCTGGTCATCAATGGTTTTGAGAACAAAGTGTTTTTGAGTGCTGCTCTTATGGATTTGTATTCGAAATGCGGTGACTTGGATAGTGCTGTCAGAGTGTTTGAGGCATGGATGAGAAAGATGTGGTGCTGTGGAGTTCAATGATTGCAGGTTATGAAATCCATGACCTTGGCAGCAGAGCCATTACTACATTTGAACATATGATTGAATCATCATTCAGACCGAACAGTGTTGTATTTGTATCTATCTTGTTTGCTTGCAGTCATGCTGGATTGATTGAGGACGAGAAAAGGATTTTTGATAGCATGTACGATGTTTATGGGGTGTTTCCTGATTTAGAGCATTATGTTATCATGGTTGATCTTCTTGGGCGTGCTAGGGAATTGCATGATGCCATGATGCTCATCGAACGTATACTAAAACCTATAGGTACCAAGATGTTTAAATAGCTGGATTACCATTTGAAATTTGCATACTGAGGCAAGTAAGACAATTATCATGATTTCATAAATTATTTAATTTATAAATCTTTGAATTTATAGCTGTATGTATATTTATGAACGAGAAAAATGGAGTTTCATTTATATTGACTATTTTGAATTAGTAAATAGTACCATGAGTTTACAAATAAGTATTTGTTATAATTATTACAGCTGGTAATATTTTGCAAGAAATGGCTTAATATGTATATGCAAATATAAAGAATATGATTACTTTGACCTTGCAAAATATGTTGGTACTATTGAGATAATTATATGTGATTGCTAATATTTTGCAAAGTAGTGGATTATAAATATGCAAAAATTAAAGGATGTGGTTATTTTGGCTTTGCAAAATATACTAGTATTATTGATGTATTTTTATGCTATAAATGTACAAACCACTGTATATGTGATGTGAGAAACTTATGTTGATGCATGATGTGTGACATGCAATTATGATAATGACATTAAAATATATGTGTCGCCGCGGTTCTCATATGATGTGAAATGATGTGAAATGCCAAGTGATACGTGACCCACCTCCACATGGAAAGATATGTGGAGGATACACATATGTAGGGTGTGTTCTGATTGATTATGATACGGGACCCACCTCCACAGAAAAAGATATGTGGATGACACACATCTGTAGGATATTTTTTGTTTGATTATGATATGGCATAACGCTGGTACCAGGACCCTTCCTCTTAGGGGACATTTAAGAGTGTTACACCAGTTGGATGTTGTAGGGCCGTGGGACACATAAGAAAGCAATGATTATATAAACAGTGGGTTTGTTTACATTGCATATTTTGACATTTACTGTATAATTAAGCTTCCAAAATTACTTTGAGCTGATGATATGCATGTTATGATAATATGATAATTATATTTGAAATGGGAAGCTTTTTATTGAAAAGTTGAAACGATTTGATAATATCTTGAAATGATATAAAAATATCTTGAAATGATGAAGCTTTTTACATGCAAATGTGATTTGATAATATCTTGAAATGATATAAAAATATCTTGAAATGATGAAGCTTTTTACATGTAAATATAATTTGATAATACCTTAAAATGATATATGATTATATTACATTATAGTAGGCTTACTTATTGAGTGTGAGCTCATGTAAATCTCACAATGTTTTTCAGAGCCACAAGACTGAGAAGAAATTATGAGGTGGATGGAGCATCTATTAAAATAATTTAGATCTATTATATTGATGTAATCCCAGTGGCATTTGTATGTAGGGCTTGTAACCTAAATCTGATAGTTATGGTTTAATATTATGGACTTGTATATATATTGTTATTGCCTTTATTGATTTAAGAGTTATGATTCGGGATGCCTTGCATGCCTTGCATGCGGCAGTTTGTCACCCTAGCTCAAATTTTTGGGTCTAGGGCGTGACAAAAGGGTTGCTAGGAATGTGATAACAAGAATTCTACCGAATCCATCAGATAATCGTAGTAGAGTCCCCCTCAATGAAAAGACAAGGAGTATGAAGGATCCGCATGTCGAACGAAATGCTAGCTCAAGCTGCATAAAGCTCAGCCATGGAAACTAAGAAGTCTAGGAGGCCGAAGCCACCTGCCGCCAACATGACTCTATCAGTCCCACGAATAATAAAAGTTGAGCCAGCACGTCTTCCCCAAATACTCCCATCAAAATTAATTTTGACAAACTCTGAAGGGAGGGCTTCTAAGATATGAAGACAGTACGCTGATTCGCTGGTTAGCATTATTTTTGACATATAACATATGTGAGCATGGTATTTTTTTAATACATAAATAAATTAAATAGGTTAGGTGAGATCAAGGAGTCCATCTGAGCTTAAGACAAAGTTCTAAAACACTCAATTCGTGGCCGGACGTCGCCAACCCCACGACAGGTTTGTTTTTGCTTATAAAAGGGAAAAAAAGTCCAGGTTCTGCTCATATCTAGCGCTGATAAAATAATAGAATAAGATAACACTGGTTTAGAATATAAGTTAGATTCATGATGGAGTCCATTGATTTATAAGGTATGTCACAAAGTCAATGAAAAGACTGGGACTTGATGAAATATGTGACACTAATAGATAATAAATATAAAAGAAATCTTACCTAAAATACGTCAGCAATGAGGACATCGCAGGGATTCAACGAATATGCAGTTTAGTTACTCTATTTGGACCGCCAGTTTTGCTGAGGAGCCTCCTCATTTTGCTTTTGTTTTTTTTACTCAGTAGCCCCTCAAAATTACTCACTAGCCCCTCTAAAATTATGAAATACCTAAACTACCCCTTCCCCCTTCATCCCTCCTTGCCGCCCCTTCCTCTCCCCCCTCCAAAATTACTTAGCGTCCCTCCCTTACCCCTCCCTCCAATGGCGCTCCCCCGCTCGCTCTCGCTCATAGTGCCCCTCTCGCTCACGGTGTTCCCCGGCGGCGGCTTCCTCGGCGGTGGCTTCCCGGCAGGTAAGGTCTTCCTCCTCCTCCCTCCCTCCTTCCCTCCCTCACTCGATCCGTCCTCCTCCATAGGTTTTTTTTAAGCCAAGCTCCCCTCCCTCCCCGGCGTCCGCATCTCTCCCACGGCTCCGCCCCCTCTCCGCCACATCTCGATCCCCCTCCCTCCCACATCTCTGTTCGGCCCTGGTTGGCCGAACAGAGTAATTAAATTATAAAATATAATTATAATAAAGTATATTATAATTATTATAATAATAAAGTATATTATAAAGTATAACTTATAATATATTATAAAGTATATTATAAAGTACAATTTATAATATATTATAAAGTATATTATAAAGTATAATTTATATATATTATAAAGTATATTATAAAGTATATTATAATTATAATCAAGTATATTATAAAGTATATTATAAAGTATATATTATAATTTTAAATGAGTTTATATTATTAATATATTTTTAATAAAAATATATTATTTTGACATATTTTTATTTTAATGATGAATATTGCAATGTTCCAGATATGGATGCTGGCCCGTCACGAGTTAGACCCACAGCATCTGCCAGGAGACGTAGAACCCAGGCGCCTCAGGTTATTGAGATTTCTGAGGTTCCTGAGGTTGTTGTTGCACCATCGCCCCCAGATGAGACAGCATACGAGGACATCCCAGCTATGGATGTTGATGATGATGAAGCGGATGGTCCTTGTTCAGGCGATCATGAGGATGACTTTGTCCTTAGGAGTTTCAGGAAACATATTGCAGCCTACATCTGGAGGCAACATGTGTTTGTTCATTGTTCTAACGTATTTTATTTAATGTATTATTTCGATGCTGTTATGTGTTATTCATGTTATCCATTTATATTTCACAGGAATAGACTCCACTGAAGTGCATGAACCATACTGCCAAAGTAGGTGAGTGGCAGTGGTGGGCATCAGGGCAATCGAATAGGAGATTCAGGGATATAGTTCAGCAGTCGGGTCTTCTTGAGCTAGTGCATTGCTCTTATCGGTTCGCCGATAAGATTCTTGTCTCGGGCTTTGTAGAGAGATGGCAGCCCGAGACAAACACCTTCCATCTTCCCTTTGGCGAGATGACAATCACGTTGGATGATGTTGCCGCCATATTAGGAATTAGTGTCATGGGTGCCTCAGTGTCCTTGTCTACAGATAGGATGAGTGATCGGGATGCTGAGGACCTACTAGTGCAGCTATTGGATGTATCATAGGATGACGCGCGTCAAGAGGTTCTATCTGTCCGTGGTCAGTCTATGAGGTTAGAGTAGCTGAAGAGTCATTTCCATGATGTATCAGATAGAGATAGCCGCCGTAGGATAGACCGTGCAGCGCGAGCGTATTTGCTTTTTTTGTTAGGGTGTACACTTTTTGTCGATAAGAGCGGGACGAGGGTGCCTATAGCTTATCTTGCTCTGCTTCGGCATTTGGATAGAGTGAGCACATATGCCTGGGGTGCGGGTGCCTTGGCCATTTATTTCGGCAGTTGGGGATTGCGTCTAGGGCATCCGTTAGACAGATCAATGGATATATGACGCTTCTCCATGCATGGATTTATGAGCATTTTCCCTTTCTCACTCCTCACCCAGCCCTAGACTATACTGATGCTAGGCCCCGCGTACACCGATGGACTTCCGACACTCCATCCCGTTCTATGATGGACCATTTGGTGATTCTACGCGAGTCATTGGACATACTAAGGGCAGATGAGGTATGTACCATAGGACCATGCACTTGTGTATTTATATAATTTGTCATACATTATCAAATTTATTATGATTTGATATATTGCAGGTAGTTTGGGATCCCCATCATCTTATCCAGGATGATCATCCATTCCTTGATATTGCATTCTTTAGTGGATGCCTGAAGTGCATGGATGTCGTAGAACCCTATCATCCTGAAAGGGTTTTACGATAGTTCGGCAGGATACATATGATCCCCCGTACGCCACTGGCCCCTGAGCGAGCCAGTAGAGGATCGACAGTAGCTTCGTACCGCATCCGGTACATCTTCTATGAGCAGTTATGGGAGAGGTGGGAGGATCACCTGCTGAGCCCAGCGAGCAGGAGCCATCTGGTGACCCGACCCTCAGATTGCGTACCGAGATTTTTGGAGTGGTATTCTCGGATCACGCATCTGGTTGTTCACCCTCCGGAGATCCGATCCAGTATCTACTCCCAATCACATCCCGATGTTGCTGATGCTGACGTGCAAGGCCGGTGTATTGCAGATGCGCTTGGCCTTTGCACCAGCATTCTTGATATGGATTGGGAGGAGGCTACTCGTCACAGGGGACGTACATGTACGATGTCATATCACAGATTGCACATGTGTTGCAGGGTCACATATCTCTATGGTTGAGCCTGTTCAGCCTGATGTCCCTGGCCCTAGTCATGCATCGCCACAGCAGTATAGGCATCGACGACGGCGTGGTGGGGACCCCTAATATACGTCACGCATTTTGTATCTTTTAGCACATAATGCATCTTTTTGTAAAAGACATTGAAATTTGAATGAAATTTTACTTCCTTTTGGCTCAATTTGAATGAATTTTTTTTGAATTAATATAAATATGTTAGACATTATACAAAATTGATTATTGCTAACAAAATTAACCCTACAACTCAATAGTCTCGCTAATAATAACATCCGACGAGATCGTTTGTCTGAACTGGTGAATTCTAGATGCATATGAAGTAGCCCATCCGGAAGCACAGGGTAAATGATGTTTTTGCCAATTGCTTGCTATTGGAGGAACGGGATGACCCGGTAACAGAAACACCTGCAAAATATATAAATTAGTAAACATAATAAATTAGTAGTTATTTAAGGATGATTAAGAGTTGTTTAAGTAATACCTCCATAAAATGATTGCCATTAACGAACGCCACTACAATATCTTTGCGGGATAAAGGAAGAAGAGGCACCGATCGTAGAGGTAGGAATGTAAGACATTGTTGCAAGGAGAGGTGGTATAGGACAACGTTATAACGGGATGCTATAACATGCCCCATATCCGGCATAGTCATCCACCGGTCATAAGGTGGAGCATTATCAAAATATGATAATGAATGCTCAATCTCCTCAAACCTCCCTTCGACAGCAAATAAAGCACGATAGTGCTCTGAATGACATTGCAAGTCATTCAATAAATCCTTCCTAATACAGAGTCAATCCTCCTCTCTAAATCCCACCAAGTCAGATATTGCTCTAAATCCGCAGTTGCCGTCAGCTTTAACATGACCACTGGATGATTATGCACACCGCACATGACCATTAACATCCAATCATCTGCAGTGTCCAATTTCTTCCCTCTTAAGGCAAAAGGACATCCATACTTCTTAGTGCCACTGGCCCTGGTCTTTGATCCCTTTTCCTTGATGTGTTTACTTTTGCAAGTACCGCTCCTCTTGCAAGAAAAAACAATTCTTGGTTTCTTAACATTGCTGCCCGTATCGGATTTTTTAATAATAACGACAAATCCATTCCTCTTTTCAACTTCCCGACACCAATTACACATTTCTTTTCTACTTTTGAATATCTATAAAATAAATAGTTTTTATGTTAGTAGATAATTTTAAACATTGCTCAGTCAAATAATACAAAAATAAATATAATTAAATTTTACCTCGTAAGTTGTAAATTTATTTGTGTAATCCATCACACAATCAGAGCCAATCACGCTGCATTCGGTCGAAGCATTGTCCTACACGATCAAATAATAATTTTAAACCCTAATTATAATTAATCAAAAAAAAACGAAGAATAAATCTTTTGTTCGGCCACTCAGGGCCTAACAGAAGAAATCTTTCTTTCGAACGGCCTAACAGAAGAAATCTTTCTTTTGAATAGAAGAAAGCTATTCGGCCCACTAGGGCCGAACATGTTTATGTTGTTCGGCCCTGTGTGGCCGAACAGAGCTTACCTGTTCGGCCACACAGGGCCGAACAATGCACGAACCGGAAAAAAAAAATTTACGATAGGAATATAAACTAACCTTTGCGACCGTAGAACCTTCAAAAATTACTAATTGCTTGTCCATTGCTCGATTTAAGGTTGAAATCGCTTCAATCAACCTTCAACGACGATCCTTGGGATGATCCGGAGTGAGGGAGGCGGGAGGAGGGGCAGGGGACGGGGGAGGGGTTGGCAGGGGAGCGTGGGGGGCTGTTTGAATATGGGGGAGGGGGGGGGGACTATTGAGTAAGGAGGGGTATTTTGGTCCAAAAAGTTTAGCAGCAAATATATCTTTTTTTTAGATTTGCGTGGGGGGCTTCTCAGCAAAATTAGCGGGCCAAATAGAATTTCCCTTTAGTTACACCTCGTTTGCTTTGCTCGGCCTCAATTCGAGCTCTCAAAACATGAGGACAACTTCAACAAATAAAATCCAATCGTTTAACAAAATCTCACTCGGTTCATTATTATTGATAATTAATGAGACCACCTACATCCATACCTCAACTGATCACACAAATGCGGTTTAGTAACAGAAAAATGTTCTTTTTTTTTTTAAAGCAATTGGAAAAGCAACACAAAAATCCCATGCTCAACAATTATATAGTTATTGCGTCACTCTCTAATCAAGCTTCTAAATTAGTAGGATTTTTTTTTTGACCTTTCCATTAATCGCAATTAGGCTTGAAATCAAGCACCATAAATCTAACTTAAGTTTAGAAAAAGTCTTTGTACACCGTCGGTGTAGCAAGTCCTATGTGGGCTGCATTGTTCTTTTTTATTGGTCCACATAAATTCTATATGGCTTTATACAATGGGGCAAGGATACCATCTTAAATTTTGACGTGACGTGCATTAATATCTATTTTTTTTGAATTTGTGTACAGACTGTAGTGTACATTTTTTGAATGGGTATCATAATTTTATAACTACGGTGTTGTAAAAATTTATAACTGAAATGTCGTAATTTATTTTTTTTTTGACTTTTTGAATGGGTATCTTAATTTTATAATTATGGTGTCGTATCGTAAATTTACAACTGGAGTGTCATCTTAAATTTTGGCATGACGTGCATTAATATTCATTCAGTTTTTTTTAGAATTTATGTACATACACGTTTTCTAAGTGGATGTCATAATTTTATAACTATGGTGTCGTAAATTTACAATTGGGTTGTCATAATTTTATAACTATTGTATCGTAAATTTATAATTGGGATGTTGTATTTTTTTGACTTTCTTAATGGGTATCTAGAATATGATATTAAATTTTGATGTGACCTGCATTAATATTTATTCAGCTTTTTTTTTGGAATTTATGTACTGACACATTTTCTGAATGGGTGTTGTAATTTTATAAATACGGTGTCGTAAATTTACAACTGGGTATCGTAATCTTTTTTTGGCTTTCTGAATGTGTATTGTAATTTTAGAACTATGATGTTATAATTTTAAAACTGAAGTATCGTAATTTTTTTTATCGAAATGTCGTAAAGCTGTCTTAATATGTTTTAATGAATATCATATGCATGTGAATCGATAAGAAGGGATGATATAGTCACAGAACTTGCTGCACCGAATACCATGTACAAAGTCTTCTCCCTTAAGTTTATTATGGCTTTGCTCGGCCTAGAATTTACCCGTTGGCTTCCGCTTAACTCAGCCCAGGTATGCCCTTTCTTCTCCCCTGCGGAAAGGCCATTTAGCTCTTGCGACAGCAGAGCAATACATCTCCGGAGATCGAAAACCTCTCTCACAAGGCACGGCAGCAGAGCTTCTTTCTAAAAAGGGTAAATACCATGAAAGAGATGATATTTATTTTTTGATCTTCTTTTTCTCTTTATAAGAAAATATTTATATTATCAAAAATTAAATTTAATTAATTTGCACAAATCTCTTTTGTTATTGAAAATGATTTTTATGTGGTTCCAAATATCACCTCAGAGAACCTTTCCCTTTGAACCTTAACCATGGGGTTACTATGACGGTAGGGGTCCACTCTGGTGACTAATATATAGGCTTAAGCCCCATCATCCTCGATGTCTTAAATACGCAACTTTCGAAAGGCCTTTAGTTAAAAGATATGCCAAATTATGTTTTGATCTTACATTTTTAAAATATCCTCTTTTACATTTCTGAATAACTTAATTATTTAAACAGCAGAAGGACTGCAACATGCACAATAAGGAAAGAACAACTCAAGCTACTTGTAGCATTTTATATGCAAATTACAAATAATGGATGGGCTAATGATATGGGAAGTGAGAAAGACTAATTATGCCACATGAATGATAATAATTGACCATGCTACTTGATAAATGCATAAATAATTATCATTAAACCTATTAATTAATAATTTAACGTACCTATTTTTATTTAATATTTTAATATTTTATATAATATTTTTGATAAAACCTTATCAGTTTAAATAGCTCGATTTTAGGGATTTAATGACGCAAACGGCACCCAAATCGGATTTAAGATGAGCTCGAATTGATTTTATAAGGATTTAGCACGGATTTCAAAGCAAAAACGGCAAATACGTTGCATACTTCATCGTTATCTCAGCCAATTCCTCTGTTTCCGCCGATTCTTCTCTAAATCCAATCTAATCGTTTCCTCCATTAATTAAGGAATAGATTAGATTGGAAGTTAGAAAATTAGACGAATTAAATTCCTTTTGAATGAATTTGAATTTTATTGAAGATTTCTTACGATTTTCTCACTTGATTTCATCGCTTCCGCACGGCTCTGTTTTCTTAAACGATTCTTCTCCAAATCAATTTCTAACCGCTTCCTCCACCAATTAAAGAATAGATTAAATTTTAAGTTATCAAATTGAGTGAATTAAAATCCTCTAGAAGAAATTTGAATTTTATTGATTATTTATCTAGATTTATCTTGTTATTTTCCTTGCTTCCGTTGCGTTGTCTCTGTTTTGAAACAGACTCCTCGCCGCGTCAAGGCCGCGTCCGGGGCCTCTACAAATAGCGCAAAGGGAGTCCAAGGAAGCATCGATCCAGCGCGCTGCATCCGGGAGAGTTTTGGGGCGGTGTTCATCCGTGATTGGAGTCCTAGGTGCTCTGTTCCAGCCGTTTGAAGCTCTGTTCCAGCCACCGTTTGAAGAGCTGTTCCAGCCGTTCCGTGGGAGGCCCCGTTCATCTATTCATCAGCAGGTGTGGAGTTCTTGGATGCTCTGCTTCGAGGCGTATGCAGAAGAGGGCCTGGTTTGATTTAGGAATTTATTATAATATGTTACTTTCTTAATGTCATAACTCTTTACTTTTTATGAAATAAAATTTTTATTCATGATTAATTATTATTAAATTATATTTAAGTGGAAATAATTTTAGACTGATCTATTCTTTAAAGGGACGACCGTGATCTACAGGTACGGACCGTGCTCTTATAAGATAGACCATATCTTGATTATTTTGCACTACTAATTATTTAATTAATTAAATTTATATGTTTATTTCAAGATAATCGCTAAAGTCCCTGTGGAATCGATCCCTTACTCTCGCTATTCTAATAGTGAAATTAAGGTGTTTAAATCGTTGCGCTACGACACGCATCAGATTTTTGGCACCGTTGCGGGGACTTAAGTGTGTTATTTTGAAAAAAAAAAATTAAATTAAATTAAACAAAAAAATAAAAATAAAAATAAAAATAAAAACAAAATAATTATTTTATTTTCTATGCTATAGATTGACTTAGGTGGATTTATTTTCTGCAAAACTCAAAATTCTTCCATTGACATCTCATAATTTATTAGGAAATTAGAAACCTAATCACAAAAATCTTTAAAAAAAAAAAGTAATTAGATTAATTTTGGTTTGATAATTTCAAGAGTTTGACATCTATTTGTTGCATAGCAGTATCATAATTAAATTTAAGGGCACAAACCCCTAATCAAGATAAGGTGGGGATTTCATCACCCTTCCTTGGCCCACAAACCACATCCTTCATTCTGCATTAACCCAAACCTTTAACTCTAAAATTAATTAGACATCAGCCCCTAAGGAACTCGAGCTCAATAGGACAAGGCACCCAAAAGAGTTGGACCGGGTCGAGATTGACTGCTTAACTGGTGTCTAGAAAAGGAAAGGAAAGTGGTTACTTAATTGGTTCCGTTCGCTTACCTAGTAGGCAACGGGGGGACCCCACTAACCTTATCCTCAACTGGCTAGTTGATTAGCTAATTTTTGACTCGGAGGGCTCCAAGGCGGTCTTGGAAGTTAGGAGCTGTCTAAGATCTAGGGTAAACCTAGAATAGAGAGTCTAATCTTTGCTAACTTGATTGCTAAAATTATTAAACCCTAATTAAATTATTCATTGCTCTTAGTTTTAGGAATCTTTTAGGATATTTTTTTTTTGAATCTCCTTCTTTTTCTTTTATTATAATAAATAAAAAAATAAAAAAAAACTATTTGCTTTAGAGTCATTGGTAGGGTGTATGCTTGGTCGTCGGTCGTTGCAACCCGACCTTATACCCTTAAATCCTGAGATAGAAAGAACTATTAGAGCAAACAGACTCAGAATTATGGATCCTAATAACGAAAATAATCAACCAAGACAGTTGAAAGAGTATTTTACTCCTTCAAGGTATACCTACTCTCCCTGCATTCAAGTGCCTCCAGTAGAGGCTGCCCAATATGAAATTAAGTCAAGTGTAATCCAAATGTTACCATCTTTCTATGGACTTACAAATGAGGACCCCTACAAACACTTAGATGAATTCTTGAAAATTTGCTCAACTGTCAAGATTCAAAATTTCTCCGATGATGCACTTAGGCTTAAGTTATTCCCTTTTTCCCTAAAAGATAAAGCCAAGTATTGGTTAAATTCATTAGACACGGTTATAATTTCAACTTGGAATCATCTTCAGAGAGAATTTCTTAAGAAATATTTTCCTATAGGAAAAACAAATCAAATTAGAAAAGCCATAACAAGTTTTTCCCAGACAGATAGAGAAATGTTCCATGAGACATGGGAGAGATTCAAAGAACTGATTAGAAAATGTCCACATCATGCTATACCCAAATGGCAACTGGTTCAGTGCTTTTATGATGGATTATCAGAAAAGCACCGTCAAATGGTTGATGCTTCATGTGGTGGGACATTTATGTTAAAAAATGAACATAAAGCTTGGCAACTCTTTGAGACATTGAGTGAGAATTCATTACACCACATGTCAGTTGCTCGTCGAGACCCTCCCGTAGAACCTAAAAGAGGTGGAATATATGAAATAGGTCATTCTACAGATATCTATACTAAGGTAGATGAATTATCCCATAAACTTGACCAGATTCTACAAGTTGGAAACATCTCTTCCCCATATACTCAATTACATGAGGTCTGCATAATTTGTTCGAGTCCAACCCATTCTGTAGGTGAATGTCCAGCTGCATACCAATTTTCTGACCTTGTTCAAGAGCAAGCCCACCAAGCCCAAACCCGATTAGCTCCTAGAACAGGAAATGATCCATTTTCAAATACTTACAATCCTGGCTAGAGAAATCATCCAAATTTTTCTTGGAAACCTCAACCTATAGTCAATTCATCGATCAGACCTAATTATCAAGAAACTAATTTTAGAAACATGCCATATTCACAATACCCAAACATCCCACAACCTCCACCGAATAATCAGCCTACTTTTGAAGACAAAGTGTTACAAGCATTGAAAGGGCTAGAAATGAATACTCAAATCCTTCATTCCCACACACAATCTATTGCAAAACTAGAAACTCAGATAGGTCAATTAGCCACAGCATTCAGTAGAAGGGAGGAGGGTAAGTTACCTAGTCAGCCTATCGATAACCCGAAAGGACAATTCATGGCTGAGAGTTCCAATAGTCCTGACAAATTCCCAGAACATGCTAAATCAGTCATGACTCTCAGAAGTGGAAAAACATTGAACCCACCTGAACCACCCAGAAATTAGAAGTGGCTAAACCAGAAGAGAGAAGAAATGAAAAAGAAAAGGAATTCAATGATCAAGCAATCATACCTAAAGCCCCATTCCCTAGTGCTTTAGAATCTCCTTTGCCTTCAGATAAGAAGAATATAAAAATGAATGAGATGCTTGAGTTATTTAAGCAAGTCCAAATAAACTTACCTCTTCTCGATGCTATCAAGCAAGTTCCAGCTTATGCCAAATTTTTGAAGGATTTATGCACACAAAAACGGAAAGCCAAGATACAAATTCCAAAAAAGATACATTTGACTGAGCAAGTTAGCTCAGTTGTTCAGCAAATAACCCCACCCAAACTAAAAGATCCTGGTACCCCGATTATATCATGTGTCATAGGAAACTTCACAATCAAGAAAGCATTATTAGATTTGGGTGCGAGTGTAAACCTTCTTCCAAGTTCAGTATATGAATTATTTGGATTTGGAGAGTTGAAACCCACGACAGTAACACTACAATTGGCAGATAGATCAATCAAAGAACCTCGTGGAATATTGGAAGATGTATTAGTAAAGGTGGATGAATTTATTTTCCTGTCGACTTCCTTGTGTTGGATATGGAATCTAGTAGTAATCCTAACCAAATTCCCATCATCCTTGGAAGACCTTTTCTAGCTACTGCTAATGCATGCATAAATTGTAGAACAGGTGTGATGGATGTATCTTTTGGAAACAAAAAGATGAGATTAAATATTTTTAATGCTTCCCAAGGACCACCTGTGTATGATTTAAATGAAGTAAATATGATAGAGGAAGTAGTAGATAAGAAATTCCAAAGTTTGATTGATTCGGATCCTTTACAAACATGTCTTACACATTTTGGAATAGATGACTTTGATATTGATGAGTATACCAAAGAGATAAACATGTTATTAGAACCACCTAAGTTTGACACCATCCCGCCATGGACTATAAAATATGAACCACTTCCAACTAAACCAAGTCCTTTAATACCATCCTTGGAAGAACCACCCCAACTAGAATTGAAACCTCTTCCAGATGACTTAAAATATTCATTCCTTGGACCCAATGATACCCTTCCAGTAATCATTGCATCTACCCTAACCTCTAAGCAAGAAGGTAAATTGGTTGATATACTTAAAGAACATAAAGAGACGATTGGATGGACAATAGCTGATATTAAGGGAATTGATCCTTCCGTTTGCATGCACCATATTCATAGTGAAATTGAAGCCAAACCACATAGAGACATGCAACGAAGGCTAAATCCAAACATGAGGGATGTTGTTAAGAAAGAAGTAGTAAAATGGCTTGATGCTGGCATTATTTATCCAATTTCAGATAGCCAATGGGTCAGTCCAATCCAAGTAGTACCTAAAAAATTGGGTATTACCGTGATTAAAAATGAAAAGGGCGAATCAATTCCTACTCGCACATTAACTAGTTGGAGAGTGTGTATAGATTATGTGTCAAAATGGATTGAAGCCATGGCAACTCGAACCAGTGATCATAAAGTTGTAATCAAGTTTATTCAGCATAATATCCTTAGTCGTTTTGGATGCCCAAGGGCTATAATTAGTGATGGAGGTACACATTTCACGAATAGACACTTTGAAGCATTAATGAACAAATATGGAATTACTCATAAGGTAGCTACACCTTATCATCCCCAAACTAGTGGCCAAGTTGAAATATCAAATAGAGAAATTAAAAATATTCTTGAGAAAATGGTGAGACCTGATAGGAAAGATTGGTCAGAACGTTTGGATGATGCATTATGGGCTTATCGTACTGCATTTAAAACTCCCATAGGAATGTCTCCTTATAGGCTCGTATTTGGAAAAGCCTGTCATTTACCTGTAGAATTAGAACACCGTGCATTTTGGGCTATCAAGCAATTTAATTATGATATGAAGAATGCAGGTGTCAATAGAAAACTTCAATTGAATGAGTTAGAAGAGCTACGAAATGAGGCATATGAGAGCTCAAAAATTTATAAAGAACGAACCAAAGCATATCATGACAAATTTATTAGTAGAAAATTTTTGAACCAAATCAAAAAGTATGGCTTTACAATTCAAGATTACACCTTTTCCCTGGAAAACTTCGTTCACGATGGAATGGACCTTTTATAGTAACTCAAGTATTTTCCCATGGAGCTGTAGAGCTTAAAGACCCTAAGCAAGGAAATATATTCAAAGTAAATGGCCAACGTTTGAAACCATATATAGAAGAAATTAATGATGGAGAAGTTGTTAAATCAATTGATCTTGTGAACCCAACACTATCATAATAAGTAGCACAGTCTGGCTGAAGACTTTAAACTTAGCGCTCTTGGGAGGCAACCCAGTTTATTAGTTATTTTTAACTTTCTGTTCTTTTAGTGTGTTCTTTTAGTATGACCAGAGAAAAGCAACAGAAGCAGATTGAAAAAAGATGGCAACAATGAAACTTCCAACCTTCAAATACTCTACCAGGTAGTATCTTTCCTTGCAATTAATTAATTTTTCTTCCATTAGGGACAATGGAAATTAAGTTGGGGGGGGAGGAAAAAGGAATAA
This sequence comes from Calamus simplicifolius, assembly GCA_900491605.1. NCBI lineage: Eukaryota > Viridiplantae > Streptophyta > Magnoliopsida > Arecales > Arecaceae > Calamus > Calamus simplicifolius. Next base: position 389,324 of record UESW01004202.1, read on the forward strand.
ATAAATAAATCTTCGAGTAAAACTATAATCAGATGTGTCTCGATCTGAAGTTAATCAAGCAGTCTACTAATGAATTAATGGTTAGATTATTTTTGAGATATTGAAGAATAAAGTAAACCTAATAAAAGGTAGGGTTTAGCCCAAAATAATTTTTAGAATAATTTTAGACCCTCCTCACCATTGATCTTAATAGTACAATCTACTTAATAAGGGTATGGGTGAAAATGTTATTAAAGTGTAAAAAAAAAAAGAGAGAGAAAGAAAGAAAAAAAAATCTCTCTTAAAGTTAATAGATTAGGTTCTTAGCATTTTTCACTGAGTAACCGGGCCCCGTCACCTAAGAAAGTGATGTTGTTCGCGTAAAAAGGTGAGAATGTAAAAGAACCTAAATAAAGTTAGTCCTACCTAAAGCCTTTTTAACTCGAGTAAGTAAGTCTGAGGGGTGTTTTACACCTAATGCCCTAAAACCAATTGGTTTGGGAGCCATTGGCCTAAAGCTCGCTACAAGGGTTAATTAGAAAGCAAGGGGTTAGGACATTGCACTGACTTTACATATAAATAAATAAATAAAGAATCCAAAGGACAAAAGACATTACACCCAACCCAAATTAAGTTAGAAGGCTTAATCAGAGAAGTGGAAAGTTGGTAAGGAAGACTTCTATAAATTCTTATGGACTACACTTTATCACTAAAAAAAAAAAAAAAAAATGAAAATCCAATGAAGTACCTTCCTTATGATTTAAAAATAATAATAATAATAAAATTTAAAAAAAAGAACTATAAGATAACTATCAATTTTTGGACTAGCTTGGTACATGTTTCTAAATTTTTTTTTATTTTTTCGAGGACGAGTAAGATTCAAGTTGGGGGGAGTGATAAACGCATAAATAATTATCATTAAACCTATTAATTAATAATTTAACGTACCTATTTTTATTTAATATTTTAATATTTTATATAATATTTTTGATAAAACCTTATCAGTTTAAAGAGCTAGATTTTAGGGATTTAATGACGCAAACGGCACCCAAATCGGATTTAAGATGAGCTCGGAATTGATTTTATAAGGATTTAGCATGGATTTCAAAGCAAAAACGGCAAATACGTTGCAGACTTCATCGTTATCTCAGCCAGTTCCTCTGTTTCCGCCGATTCTTCTCTAAATCCAATCTAATCGTTTCCTCCATTAATTAAGGAATAGATTAGATTGGAAGTTATAAAATTAGACGAATTAAATTCCTTTTGAATGAATTTGAATTTTATTGAAGATTTCTTACGATTTCTCACTTGATTTCATCGCTTCCGCACGGCTCTGTTTTCTTAAACGATTCTTCTCCAAATCAATTTCTAACCGCTTCCTCCACCAATTAAAGAATAGATTAGATTGTAAGTTATTAAATTGAGTGAATTAAAATCCTCCAGAAGAAATTTGAATTTTATTAATTATTTATCTAGATTTATCTTGTTATTTTCTTGCTTCCGTTGCGTTGTCTCTGTTTTGAAACAGACTCCTCGCCGCGTCCGGGGCCTCTACAAATAGCGCAAAGGGAGTCCAAGGAAGCATCGATCCAGCGCGCTGCATCCGGGAAAGTTTTGGGGCGGTGTTCATCCGTGGATTGGAGTCCTAGGTGCTCTGTTCCAGCCGTTTGAAGCTCCGTTTGAAGCTCTGTTCCAGCCACCGTTTGAAGAGCTGTTCCAGCCGTTCCGTGGGAGGCCCCGTTCATCTATTCATCAGCAGGTGTGGAGTTCTTGGATGCTCTGCTTCGAGACGTATGCAGAAAGGGCATGGTTTGATTTAGGAATTTATTATAATCTGTTGCTTTCTTAATGTCATAACTCTTTACTTTTTATGAAATAAAATTTTTATTCATGATTAATTATTATTAAATTATATTTAAGTGGAAATAATTTTAGACTGATCTATTCTTTAAAGGGACGGACCGTGATCTACAGGTACAGACCGTGCTCTTATAAGATAGACCATATCTTGATTATTTTGCACTACTAATTATTTAATTAATTAAATATATGTTTATTTCAAGATAATCGCTAAAGTCCCTATGGAATCGATCCCTTACTCTCGCTATTCTAATAGTGAAATTAAGGTGTTTAAATCGTTGCGCTACGACACGCATCACTACTTCACAAAAAAAACTACAAAATATAATCTACAAATGAGCATCATAAACTTGCATAGCAATGAATTCATGAAATTGTTTCACTACGCATAATCCATGTTGTGCTTACTCCCACAATACTGAGACTACTACATTACATCATCAGGAGACTCAACCGATGGCATTAAACATTTTAACTTTTTCTTTTGTCATTCTAAAATTAGCTAAAAGAAAAGACCAAACTAGCCTTATAAGGCCAACCTTATCTCAGCGAAATAACCATCACTATCACCCTAATAACAACATTTTAGGATTGCAACAAACAATACAACAAATTTTTGTGAAGCATAAAATGATCCCATGACATAACTAACAATCATATCATACAACATCATACAATATAATTGACATCGTCAACATGAGAAGATATGGACGAAATTTATAGATGAACGCACACACACATAAAAAAATATAAACTATTTAATATGAATAACAAAACACCAAAAGAAGAAGCACTGAAAAGCCAACCATAAAATATTTTTTCTTTTCCTATTTAAATCACGGTAGGATTTGATAAAGATTCTATTTCTTCCACTCAAAGAGGCGGATTATTCATTCAGATCAAGAGGCAAATGAAAATAAAAAAAAGATAACAACTTTTGAACCCTCGAAGAGATCAGATCACATCCAAACCAAGAGATCAGATCGCATCTAAAACCAAGAGATCAGATTGCATTCGGGACCAAATCTCCTTTAGATTGTTATTGAAAATGATTTCTGTATGCATCTAACTAAGAATATATATGTATTTATTTTAGAAAATAATATTTGTGTGTGGCAGATTATATTCAGTAAAAAGAAAAATTGTATCAAAATAAAAATAAGTTAAAGAGGATGCAGTTTAAACCATTGCCCTAAAGGAGATTTGGTCCCTTTCTTGTACGAAGAAAAATTGGACTACATGCTCTCCTCCAAGATACAATCCGGAAGCACGATCTCAACAGGACGTCGATCAGCAATCTTCAAAAAAAATTAGTAAGAAAATATAGAGTTGTTGTTACTTTCATTTTTTCTCATTTTATGAAAGGCTGGAGTGGTGCCCTATTTATAGACTTTTTTTTTCTTAAAATGAGTCAGTTTTTTTTTCTCAAAACTAGTGAGCATTTTTTTAACGGCTGGTGTTTTATTTTTTAAAATGGCTAGCATTTAGTTTTTTTAAAAACTACATGTTTTAAATGGCCAGACATTTGTGTTTTTAAAAACAGTCAGGCATTTTTTTTAATGCTAACACTTTCGCATTTTTAAATAATTTAAAAATGGGTGCAATCATACCAGCACTAATGCACCAGATCCCATCAGAACTCTACAGTTAAGCGTCACCACACCATAGGGATGGAATGGAATGGAGACAGAGCTTTCAGATATCACCTTATTGAGTATAGCTCTTAATAGATCCAAGGCTGTAAATTCAGCAAGGTATAATTCCGTTGCACATACCCTTTGAGGATTTACCTTAGTGAGAGTAGTCGTGAGGCCGCGACTATGGGACCGGGGCAAATCCCTAGTAACTCTCATAAAAATCAAGGCAAGTGCATGGCCTAGATAGCGCTAACCCACATTATGATCAGCTCATCTTCATACTATGTGTATTTTATACTAAATGCAAGTTCAAACCTAGAAGGTACTTGCACTAAGCACAGTAAAATTTTAAAGTTTTAAATTTTCTTACTAAATTTAATAATTTATTTATTAATCTTTTGTTTTATTTTTTTGTGAGGGATTATTAACGCGTGTTAGCATTAAAAAAAACAAATGCCTGACTGTTTTTAAAAACCCAAACGTCTGGCCGTTTAAAATATGCAGTTTTTAAAAAAATTAAATGCTGGCCGTTTAAAAAAAAAAACACAAGCTGTTTTTTTTTTTTAAATGCTCACCAGTTTTGAGAAAAAAAAATGGATGCCCATTTTAAGAAAAAAAAAGTCTATAAATAGAGCATCACCCCAGGCTTTCATGGAATGAGAAAAAATGAAAGTAACAACAATAACTCTGTATTTTCTTGCTAATTTTTTTTGAAGATTGTTGATCGGCGTCCTGTTGAGATCGTGCCGCCAACGGACATTGAAGTTTTAGCTTTTGGGTCATGTGGTCTAATTTTTCTTCGCATGAGAAGGGTCATGTGGTCTAATTTTTCTTCGCATGAGAAGGGGACAAAATTTCCTTTAGGGCAGTGGTTTAAACCGCCTCCTAGGCCTGACTCTTTAACTTATTTTTATTTTGATACAATTTTTCTTTTCATCGAATATAATTGCCACACACCACAAATATTATTTTCTAAAATATATATTAATATATATATATATGTAAATACATATATATTCCTAGTTAGATGCATACAGAAATCATTTTCAAAAACAATTTATACATCCAAGTGTCAAATTTATCCATTAATATTTTCTTATTTCCACTTCATATCTCTCTAATGTTGACAAATGAATTTATTATTTTATTTTTCTCTCATTTTTCTTATTTATCTCTCATTTTAATTATCTATTTTATGTAATATAATAAATAAATTATTTATTTTACATAATTTTGTTCATATAATTACATTCAAGCAATGAAAGTAGGTCAACAAAATAGCATGCGAATAAACCTTAATGATCCATTTAATTTCCTTATAAAAATTATAAATAATGATAATTAAATTTATTTTTTATGTAGGCCCATACTTTTTTCTCTATCTTTCTTCTTATCTCTTCCTCCTTCGTAACATCCTTTTGCTAGTTATCTCAAACCAGTTTTGAGATATTTGCAGAAGCTAGATAAGGATCAAATTACATATCTTAAAAAATTTTATTTAGTAATCTATACCCATATTAATTTAATAATAAAAATAATAATAAGATTATGAAATTGACCTTTCATCGAATGTCTTGAACTCCGCCAACACCACCTCGAATCACCAAATCATTTTGATCACCACGGATCTTTTCAAATGTTCTTCAAATTATGATGAACACGAATGAGTAGACATTTCTAATTTGGGTTGAGATCATACAACTAAATTTTTTATTCACTTTGTATTCTCAACTCATAGGACAAAGTGAAAATGAAGGAGAAAATTCTCTGTGGATGATGACAATCATCCTACGCTATTTTTTTCTTATTCATTCATCTTATATACTACGAGAATAATAACTACCATTCTTTTTTAATTAATTAATTAATTAATTAAAATATTAAGATAACTTTGGAGATTACTTTAAGGTAGGGTGATGTGCGAGAGAGAAAATCTTTTCTACAATCCCATATATCTATCTGACAATCCATTATTGGTTTCTTTTGATATCTTTATCGTGGGATGATATCGGAAAGAGAAAATCTCTCCGATAATCTCATATATTTTTTCAATAATAAAATAACTTCCATATGGATCCTTCTAGTGGAACATGCCTATGATATGTTCCCTACCACACCGTATAATTTTTAATTTAAAATAATTTTTAATTTATTTTAAATAATTATATTATTTAAAATAAAAATTAATCTAATTAATTTCTATGTAAATTAATTTAGAATTCTCAATTCCAAATTAATAACTCAATGCAACATATCTTAAAGTTTACATAATTTAATAGAGCCATCCAAAGGAACTATGGATATTATAATTTTAAGCTCCAGTAATTTTGATATTTAATTAACACTTTAATTAAAATATTAAAATTATTAATTCCAAAATTACTTCACTAAAATTTGGAACTGCACTCTCAAAATTATAAAATTAATTATATTCAAAAGAATTTGAATTGTCCATTGATATAGTCACTACATATAAATCAATCCTTACATCTGGATAATTTTCATTAACCTCTTTAATTATATCTTTCTTCATAAGTACCATTGATTCTATAATGAATAATATATTTATGATATAATCATAAATTAAGCGCTCTTATTATTCAAACCCCGAATCAACACTTATGGAAACCGTCCATCGATTTCATCTTGTATATTAATATTCTCGGCTACTTATGTTATTTTAATTTTAATATACCAAGAATTTGATACTATGTTTTTGTGCCATTATCCGAGATATCAAAAAATATAATACAATAAATAGGAGTCTATTAATTACTCAAAATTAAGATTGATTTATATATGACCATTATTGGTTAATTTTGAATGCTCTATTTTAACAATGGAATTTATTAGAGATTCATAATTAATCGCATTTCAGTCCTATATAATCAAATTATATAAAGTGCTTTCATTCCGATAATCTCATTATCAACAATCAGGATAAGATCGTTTCATTCAGAATGTAATGAACCACGCTAGTAATTTTAAATTAAAGATTCCAACTTTAATTTATAATTATAGACAGATTTAGATTATTTTATTTTAAATGTTATTCTCTGTATATAACACTTATATACAATATTTAAAGTCACATTTAAATAATCTAGGATTTTTGATATTTATAAAGCATTAAAACTACATGCAAAAATAATATTAAATTTTTTTTCAAATTAATCAGCAATATAATAATTCTTATTTATTTATTAGCATATATCCTAATAATCTCCCACTTGTCCTAAAGCAAATGAGACATGTTTCTAAGTCCGATCCCTTCAAGATGTAGCTCAAAACCTCAAGCCAGTAATGCGTTAGTGAACGGATCAACTATATTATTCGCAGATGCAATCTTCTCAACTGAAACATCTCCTCTATTGAGAATCTCTCTCACAAGGTGAAATTTTCTCTCTATATGCTTTCCTTTACGATGATTTCTGGATTCCTTGGCATTGGATACTGCTCTATTATTATCATAGTAGAGTCTAATTGGTTCATGCATATCTAGAAGAACTTTTAAATCTTTCAAGAATTTACGAAGCCAGACTGCCTCTTTAATTGCTTCACAAGCTACTACATATTTAGCCTCCATGGTGGAGTCAGCAATACAGGTTTGCTTGACGCTTCTCCATATAATGGCTCCTCCTTCCAAAGTGAACACCGCTCCAGAGGTAGACTTTCGAGAGTCTCTAACTGATTAAAATTAGAATATGTATATCCAACAGGAATCAAATCCCTATCAGAATATATTAGCATATAGTTTCTCGTCCTTCTCAGATATTTGAGAATATGCTTGATCATGGTCCAGTGATCCAATCTTGGGTTTGACTGGTATTGGCTAATCACTCCCACTGCAAAGCATATGTCGGGTCTTGTACACAACATTGCATACATCAAACTACCAACAGATGAAGCATAGGGAATTCATTGATATTTCCTCCTCTTGCGGTGTTTTAGGATACTGCTCTTTAGAAAGATGAATTCCATATCGAGTAAGTAAATTATCTTTCTTGGAGTTTTGCATTGCAAATCTAACAAGCATCTTGTCAAATACGATTCCTGAGACAATGCCAAAAGCCTATTCTTGCGATCCCATATAATTTGATGCCAAGAATGTAACTTGCTTCTCCCAAATCCTTCATTTGGAATTGGCTGGCTAGCCAGTTCTTTACTTTGGATAAGGATCCTACATCATTCCCAATGAGTAAAATGTCATTCACATAAAGAACTAAGAAGACTACTTTATTCCATTCCATTTGCTTATAGACACAAGGTTTACCTAAATTTTGTTCAAAACCATAAGATTTTATGGTTTCATTAAATATGATGTTCTAAGATCTAGAAGCTTGCTTAAGCCCATAAATGGACCTTTGCAATTTGCAGACTTTCTGCTCTTGGCCTTTAACCACAAAACCCTCTGGTTGGACCATATGAATAGTCTCTTCAAGATGGCTGTTCAAAAATATCGTCTTGACATCCATTTGCCAAATCTCATAATCATAATGAGCATCAATGGACAAGAGAATCCGAATAAATTTTAGCATGGCTACTAGCAAAAAAGTATCCTCATAGTCTACTCCTCCTTTTTGGGTAAAACCCTTTGCCACCATCCTAGCCTTAAAAGTCTTCACTTTTTCATCGGCTCCTCTCTTTCTCTTATATATCCATTTACATCCAATAGGCTTAACGTCTTCTGTTAGATCTACAAGTTCCCAGACTGAATTAGAATACATTGACTTCATTTTGAGTTTCATGGCTTCCTGACATTTCTCTTGATCAACATCCTTCATTGCCATCTTGTATATCAATGGATCATCATCACTGCCATTAGTGACTGCAACTTGTGCTTCTCCATCTTGATGATAGTAGATGGGCAATCTTATTTTCCTCCCACTATATCGTGGTGGCAGTTGTGTTTGATCTTGAGTAGTGGTCTTAACTTTTTGTTGTTCAACAACTTTTGTTGGTGTGGAGATAATCTCATCAGCCAGCAACTCTTCTAAAACTACTTTACTTCTAGGTTTGAATTTTATCTTATAGTTGTACTCGAGAAACATAGCATTTGTTGACACAAATACTTTGTTATCTTGAGTACTATAAAATAGACCTCCTCTCGTTCCCTTAAGGTATCCCACAAACGTGCATACTTCCAAATGAGGTTCCAGCTTTCCAGTCTTTCCCTTCAGCACATAGGTTAGACACCCCCATATGTGGATGTGTCTCAAACTAGGTTTGTGATCGTTCCATAACTTTAAGGGAGTCTTAAGGATTGATTTAGATGGAACTAAGTTTAGAATGTATACAACTATTTGTAGTGCATATCCCCAAAATGAGGTAGGAAAAGAAGAATAGCTCAACATTGATCTTATCATATCGAGCAAAGTGTGATTCCTTCTTTTAGCTCACCATTTTGCTGTGATGTCGCAGGTGCCGTGAGTTGTGATAATATTCCATTCTCAATCAAGTGGTCCTTAAATTCATAATCCAGGTACTCTCCTCCTCGATCAGATTGAAAAGTTTTGATTGATTTACTGAGTTATTTTTCTACTTCAGCACGAAATTCTTTAAACTTTTTAAAGGCCTCAGATTTTCTTTGCATCAGGTATGCATATCCATATCTTGAATAATCGTTAATAAATGTGATGAAATATTTATAGCCCCCTCTAGCTTTGACATTCAAAGGCCCACATACATCAGTATGTATGATCTCTAAAGGTGCTTTTACTCTTTCACCTTTTACTGAAAAAGGCCTTTTGGTCATTGTTTCTTCTAGATAGGATTCACAGACTGGTAGAGTGCTAACTCTTAGCTTTCTTAAAGGACCATCCTTTACTAGTCTTTCTATTCTATTTATATTAATGTGACCAAGCCTCAAATGCTACAAATACGTGTCATTATTGTTATTCGCAACTTTTCTTCTTTTAGGGGTTGGTTCAGCGACTTTAAACATTTCGATTTGAAGTAAGTTGTTGAAAATTGGTTTAACAAAATAGAGACCATTTTCAACATGCCCATAAGAAATATTCATTCCATTCTTATAAATTGAAACAGAGTCAATACTAAAAGAAACATAAATAAATAGTTTATGTAACTTTGACATCGAAATCAAATTTTGTTTGAAATCTGGAATATAATAAACATTGTTTAAAAGTAAATATTTATTATTAGCAAATGACAGTCACACTATCCCTACTGCTGTCGCTGATACCTTTTCTCCACTGCCAACTCTCATCGTAAAATCTCCCTGTTGAAGTTTCCGAGCAGACTAAAGCATCTGCAAAGAAACACAAACATGGTTAGATGCTCCTGAATCAATAATTCAGCTTAAGAAATCATTCTCATCTAAGCATATTTCCATGACTAGTAAATCTAATTTACCTTTTTTTTTTTTTCTGTTTCAGCTCATCAAGGTACTTTTTATAGTCCCTTTTCCAATGGCCGTCTTGATGACAGTGGAAACGCTTTCCTTTAGGTTTAGGCTGAGTAACCTTTCCCTTCTTCTTCTGGATCTTTTTCTTGTTGTCCTTTTTCTTTTCCACATTCTTCTTCTTCTTTTTCTTTAACAAAGAAGGCTTCTCCTTAGCTGTATTGGCTTCAACAACATTTGCCTTGCCATCCTTATCATTTATAAGGGTCTCATAAATTTATAGCTCATTCAGGAGTTCAGTCAGATTACACTTCTTATGATTCATAATATAATTAGTCATGAATTGAAGAAAACAGAAGATAATGCCATCAGGATCATGCCAACCTGAGTTTTTTTTATCAATTTTATCTCCATTGATTTCAACCTCATTGAAATGATTGACCATTTTGAGGATGCACTCACAAATAGAAGAACCATTCTTCATTTGCCATTCATAACAGCTTTTACAGCTTTGTGGCGAGCCTTATCAGATGGGCGTCCAAACATCTGCTACAGAGATTCTATAATCTCTTTTGCAGTTTCAAGGCCCTTATGCTTAGTTCTAAGCACCTCATTCATTACTGCTAACAAGTAACTGCAGGCCTTGTTTGCAACAATCCAGTTGTTGTTCTCTTCAGTAACAACTTTGAGGCATTGGAGGACAATCCTCTTTAAGGATATAGTGATAGTTTTCATTAATGAGAAGGATATTCATGTTGCTTTTTCACTTAACAAAATTTTTACTAGTTAAAACTTGAGAGGCGAGAAGTGAGAAAATCGGTTTGACATATTTGCTGAAAAATAAAAAATATTTTAAATAAATAATTGCATAAATATCAACACAAAATTTAAGGCAAAGTAAATATGATGCATGAATGCACATGTTAAAATACATAAAAAATATGTTTACTTTAAAGGCCTAAGGAATTTTAATCTTCACAACTATGTGCCGCCGTAGGATAGGTCAAATAGTGCTAATTAAAATGAGACTTTCTCAATTAATAAGTATCTCCCGAAGTATCTCGTATTTTAAATACTCATTAATTTTCTTAAATTTTTTATCAAGAAAATAATTAACTAAATTAATTTTTCTTCATGAGTGCGACCCATCGTATCAGATTTTTAAGACTTAACTTAGAAATTGCCGCCGAGGGTAGGTCAATTCTAAAATATATCTTTAAAATCCTATCTCATGGAATACAACTTTGTTATTACTATTAGTAGACATCCTCAGTAGGGAGGACGAAATCAAAGCGTCTCGAGACGCTACTAATAACTCATGGTGTTGTTAATCACAAATAAATTAACGATTGAAACCAAGGGCTTATTGTTGGCCCAGATGGAAACCCAAGAGGGGGGGTGAATTGGGTTCTTAAAAAAAATTAACTCTTTTAGAACTATTTTCTTTGATATGAAAGAGCTTGAGTGCAAAGTGTAAATAAATGCTAATCACAAATAAATGAGATAGAGAGAGACAAAGAAACAAAGCACGGCAAACACAAAGATTTTATAGTGGTTGGTGTATCCAACACCTACGTCCACTCCCAAGCTTCACTTGGGCCCACACTATAATCCACTTGATTACAGCCGAGTTGTTTTACAAGTTTACAACTCAAAACTTTTGTTTTCCTCGGGATCACAACGAACCCAGCTGGTTTTTCGGGCTCACCAGCACAAAACCCAAACACAAACTATCCTTAGTTTATACCGAGGTATACTACTAATTCATCCCCTGATTGAATTAGACAAACTATAAATCAATTAAGAATTTGTAACAATAACATCTCCTTAATTGAGCAAATGAGCAAAATAAGTAAATGAAAATAGAAAAGCCTTGATTTCTGAAGCAATGTAGGGCTTAAGCTTTTCTTCTTTTCTTCTCTTTCCTTCTCTTTTGAATTGAATGGAATTAGAGCACTTGAAGAGATTTTGGTGAAGACACGGTTGAAGATTTAAGGCTTTTCTTCTTCTTCTTCGAAACTTGGGAACTCCTTTGAAATAACTCTTTTGGCTCTTTTGGATTCCTCTTCTAACTCTTAATATGGATAAGCTTTGGCTCAGAAAATTTCTTGAAGAAGGATTTTTGATTTCTCTCTCTTTTCTTTTCATTTTACTGTATTTTGTGTTCTTCGTTCTTCTCTTTTTTTAAAACGATTCAATCCTATTTTATAGGTGTTCCAATCCATGAGTAGGTGAAAAATAGCTGTTGGAGATGTCCTTGGATGTACCTTACCAAAAAAAAATATCATTAGAGATTATGTAAGAAAAATATATCCGTTGAAAACTTGAAAAATCCGTTTCTGACGTGGAGGTGTCGGCTCCAGGTTTTTAGGTATCGGCACCAAATCGAGATCCTAAAAATAGTAATAAGTGATCCGTCAAGGTGTCGGCTCCAAGATTTTGAAGTGTCGGCTCGGCGAGATCTGGAGTTGGCTCCAACTTTCTGAAGGTGTCGGCTCCGCCAGTGACTGAAAACATCACTCTCTATAATTGGTCTAGAGTCGGCTCCACACTCTGCAGGTGTCGACTCCAACTTTTCATGTGTCGGCTCCAGAATTTTAGGTGTCGGCTCCGAAGCGTGCCAAAAATTAACATTGTTCTGATACTCTCTAGAGTCGGCTCCGAGATTTTAGGGTGTCGGCTCCAAGTTCTGAACTTACATAAATTCCATTTAAATTCAACTTGAAACTGATTTTCTAACTAACATATTGATGAATAACCAATCTTAATTCCTGAAACACTTATCAAATTTATCAGAAATATAAGGAATATACTTATGGCTTTTGTTAATCATCAAAATCAATAATTGGGTCAACACTTATATTGTCATATTACCCCTCCCACTCATTATTTTACAAAAGTGTATTTTATTTATAAAACAACTCTTTTTCATAAACGCTTAGTTAATTTAAACAATTTAAATCACTAAGATTTTATAATTTTAAACATTTTAAAATTTAAAAATAGGTTAAATGTGATAATTTAAAATTTAACACTTAAATTTAAAACTTCGCATATTAATTTTACAAATCCAATTGCTAAATTAATTTACAAATTTAATCTCATTAAATTTGCTACAAAGTGCATTAAATTTAATTTACTAAAACCTTTTTAGTGAAAAATAGAATAAAATAATAATATACTTAAATACATGACATACAACAAATAGGTAGGCATTTTTTAATCTAATATGGCATATAATATGCATGGTAATGTAATTATTATCAAATAATAAAAATATTTAATAGGAAGCGAAATGAAAAAATTTGATCGGGTTCCATGAAATCTAAAATTACAATCCAAATAGCTAATGATAAATATTTAAAAATAAAGAGAGGTTTTGCACGATCATTCCATGTAGTTTTTCTCATGCTATGTAATTTGGTATTGGCATGGATTCCAAGCATTTAATTACTTTGAGATAGGAGCCAATTTACTGCAATGTCCATCATGCATTCAGCTGGATTCAGGAAACAGAAAAAAAAAAAAAAAATGATGCAATATTTGGTGGGTGGATTGAGACCCTTCTTGGTGTATTAAAAAAAAGAGTCAAATAATGGTGCAAGGTGCGTTGTGAAACCAGCCTCACGCGCTACCCTCTTCTTCCTGCATATTATATGCATGGCATCACGTAACGCCTTTACATGGAATATCATATGTCATATGAAAGTCTATCATTATAGAACCCAATTGACTCAATAAAATCGAGTCATCTAGGCCTGAAGCTAGATTCATCTGGATCACACGTCACGTCCCAAGACCCAAGTCCACTCGGAGTCACGTTTCATTACAGAGAGCTTAAACGGAGTTTTCCACTTACCAGCATCACGCGCTATGCTAAAACAGCATCACGCGCTCCCCTCCTCCTTCGGACAGGCGTGGCCCATAATCCTTCCACGGAAGAGACGGGAGACAAGCGTGGAGCTCCATGAGGATCCTGGTTAATGACCGAAATTTGCTCGCAGTTATTCGCTTGATCCAAACTTTTTGATAAATGGAACATGACCTTTTAATATATATAAAAAAAATTTAATTAAGAACTCTTCTCAAAACCATAAAAAACCCTTCTTCATCAATATAAAAGAAAGATAATATTATAAATCCTATATATAATTGATCTAATCAAAGAAAAAATTGCATAACTTATTCCATAAAACCAAAAAAATAACTACCAATCCATTCGCATATAGATTCATTGCTATGAAAATATTAAAACATAGGCCAAATGTATGAGTGCCTATCCAATCATATAATAATTATCACATAATCAATTATTAAATTAATAGGGTATAGCTTGCTTCAATACCAATTGCTGGTTATCTCAAACCAATTTTGAGATATTTACTGAAGCTAGATAAAAAAAAATTATTTGGCAATCTATACCTATATTATTTTAATAATAAAAATGATAAGGAGATTAAAAATTGACCTTTCGTCGAATGTCTTGAACTCCGCCAATGCCACCTTAGAATCACCAAATCCTTTTGATCACCACGGATCTTTCCAAACATTCTCCAAATTATGATGAACACAAACAAGTGGGCGTTTCTGATTTAGGTTGAGATCACACAACTGAGTTTTTATTCACTTTGTATTCTCAACTCATGAGACAAAGTGAAGATGAAGGAGAAAACTCTATATGGGTGATGACAATCATCCTACGTTATTTTTCTATTATTCATCTTATATAATGTAAGAATAATAACTACCACCCCTTTTTAATTAATTAATTGATTGATTAAAATGTTAAGATAACTTTCAACTCTTGAAGATTACTTTAACATGGAGTGATGTGCTAGAGAGAAAATCTTTTCTATAATTTCATATATCTATCCAACAACCTATTGTTAGTTTCTTTTGATATCTTTATTGTGGGATGATATCAGAGAGAGAAAATCTCTTAGATAATCTCATATATTTCTTCAGCAATAAAATAACTTTCAGATGGATCCTTCCTGTGGAACATGCTTACGATATGTTCCCTAGCACACCGTATAATTTTTAATTTATTTTAAATAATCATATTATTTAAAATAAAAATTAATTCAATTAATTTCTATGTATAAATTAATTTAGAATTCTTAATTCCAAATTAATAACTCAATCTAACATATCATAAAGTTCACATAATTTAATGGAGCCATCCAAAGGAACTATGGATATTATAATTTTAAGCTCTAATAATTTTGATATTCAATTAACACTTTAATTAAAATATTAGAATTATTAATTTCAAATTACTCCACTAATAATTTAAAATTGCACTCTCAAAATTATAAAATTAATTATATTCAAAAGAATTTAAATTGTGTCACTGCATATAAATCAATCCTTTGTAAACGATTCATAATTAAAGCTAGGCATTTTTTATTAACCTCTTTAATTATATCTTTCTCCATAAGTACCATTGATTTATAATAAATAATATATTTATGATCTAACCATAAATTGAGCGCTCTTATTATTCAAGCTCCGAATGACTTCTTTAAGAAGGAATGGATTTCATCTTGTATATTAATATTTTTGACTACTTATGTTATTATATTTTCAATATATCAAAATTTAACACTATATTTCTGTCAAAAAAAAATAATAAATAAGAGTCTATTAATTACTCAGATTTAAGATCAATTCATATATGACCATCATTTATTAATTTTGAATGCTCTATTTTAACAATGAAATTTATTAGAGATTCAAATTAATCGCGCTTCAGTCCTATATAATCAAATTATATAAAGCACTTTTATTTCAATAATCTCATTATCAATAATCCGGATTAGATCATTTCATTTAGAATGTAATAAACCGTACTAGTAATTTTAAATTAAAGATCCCAACTTTAATTTATAATTACAGATAGAATTAGATTATTTTATTTTAAATATTATCCTCTATATATAATACTTATATATAGTATTTAAAGTCATATTTAAATAATTCAAGGATTTTTAATATTTATAAAGCATCAAAACATGCATAAAAAATAATAATATTTTTTAAATTAATCAATAAAATAATAAATCTCATTTATTTATGAGCACATATCCCAACACCTTTTCCATCCTATCACCCTTTCACCTACTTCTTTTTTTAGTTTCATGTCAGTCCCAATCTTAATCATTTTAAACACTAAATATACTCTTTGATAGCAATATTTAAAATTTTTATTTTATCTATTTGATTTTTAAATTAAAAAAATTATTTTTTTTTAAAAATAGCAAATAGAAACCATATATGTGTAATGCACATTTAAAAAGATAAATATACATTTTAAGCTATATTCATATAAATTTTAAAGACAATGGTAAAATTTTATCATATTATCATATTTTAGAAAATTGATTGAAATAAGCCTAGGTCTTGATTAGACAAAAAGAGATGACATGAAAAATCTTGTCTATTTAAAAAAATAAGCAAATAGGCATATGCCATGCATGTTTGCAAGGAATAATGCAAATCAAAATAATATAACAAATTAATTATAATATTTTTATTTTTTATTTAAATAACACTACAAGAAAATGTCAAAATAGTGACGAAAATTAGTGATGAAAATTTTTGTCACTAAATTATGACGGTTTAGTAACAAAATAGTGACGAAAATTAAAATTAGTGATGGATTAGTCTATCCGTCACTAAACCGTCACTAAAGTAGTGACGGACTGTCACATCCATCACTAAATTAGTGACGGATGGGGCAATCCGTCACTAAATTTAGTGACGGATTTCCCTTCCGTCACTAATCTGTCACAAATAAGTGATAATGAGTGATGGATTTCTCTTTCGTCACTAATCCATCACAAATTAGTGACGGATAGGGTAATCCATCACTAAATTAGTGATGGATTTTTTTCATCACTAATCCGTCACAAATTAATGATGGATTGGGCAATCCATCACTAAATTAGTGACGGATGGAGCAATCCGTCACTAATTTAGTGACGGATTTTCATTCCGTCACTAATCCGTCATAAATTAGTGATGGAAGAACAATCTGTCACTAAATTAGTGATAGATTAGTGATGGATTTCTCTTCCGTCATAAATTAGTGACGGATTATCCTATTCGTCACTAATTTGTGATGGATTAGTGACGGAAGG
>UESW01004202.1:411398-471894 GCA_900491605.1 Calamus simplicifolius
CAAAGGTATGACACCATAGGAAGCTTGGAGTGGCTGCAAGCCAGGAGTAAGCCGCACGAAGATTTTTGGGAGCATTGCCTATGCCCAAGTACCACAAGAGAAGAGGAAGAAGCTTGATGATCGAAGACAAAAATACATCTTCATCAGATATAGTGAACAATCCAAAGCCTACAAATTGTATAATTTGATGGCAAAGAAGGTCATCATCAGTCGAGATGTGATTTTCAAGAAAGACTATGGGATTAGAGTGGCAAAGATTCTCATACCAAATATGTAACACATCATAATAAAGCTAAGGAGAACATAAATGTGGAAGCTACCCGACCAATCTTGTCACCAGTAAGATCATCTACACCACCACAAGTTACATCGACTTCCTTAAGTAGTTCTATAAGCTCTGAAGGATCAACAAGTTGTACAAGAAAGTTTAGAAGTCCTAGTGACCTTTATGATGAAATAGAAGTAGTTGAATAAGTTGATTTATATTATTTATTTGCTGATATTGAACTTCTAACATTTGACAAAGCTGTGCAGAAAGCTGAATGGAGAAAAGCAATAAAGGAGAAGATTTTTTCCATAGAAAAAAATAATATTTGGGTGTTGACTTCACTTTCGAAAGGATAAAAGGTGAGTGGTGTCAAATGGGTGTACAAAGTGAAGTGCATTGCTAATGAAGAGATCAAAAAATACAAAGCTCATTTGGTTGCCAAAGGCTACAAGCAAAAGAAATCGACTATGATGAAGTCTTTGCACTAGTATCCCATCTTGACTCTATGAAGTTCATTTTCTCACTTGCATTTCATCACAAGTGAAAAATATCAAATGGATGTGAAATCAGCATTTTTCAATAGCTACCTTAAAGAAGAAGTCTACATTGAACAACCTAAGGGCTATGTCCAAAAAGGCATGGAAGATAAGGTGCATAAGTTACGAAAAGCTTTGTATGAGTTAAAGTAAGCACCCAGAGCTTGGAATGCTCAAATTGATCATTATCTTTAAGAAGGTGGTTTCAACAAATGCTCTTATGAACATGCTATCTATGTGAAAAAAAGAAAGATGACATTTTAATTATAGGTCTATATGTAGATACTTACTTGTGACAAGTTGTTGTAGGGAAATGATTTATGAGTTCAAAGCAACTATGAGCAAGGAGATCGAAATGATGGAAGGAGACTTGATGTTTTATTTTCTTGGCATTGAGGTAAAGCAAAGTGAAAATGGCATCTTCATTTCTCAAGGAAGATATAATAGAGATATTCTACAAAAAATTCAAAATGGAGAGCCACAAAAAAAGTAAATACCCCGGTGGCTTATGGAGCCAAGCTTAGTAAAGAAGAAGGAAAGGAGGTGAACTCAACTTTCTTCAAAAGTCTTGTTGGAAGTCTTCGCTATCTCACTACAAGCCGGCTTGATATTGTCTATGGAGTTGTTTGATTAGTAGATATATGGAATATCCAAAGGAGTCGCATTGGATGGCGGCAAAAAGGATTTTTAGATACCTCAAAGGAGCTCTTGATGATATATTTTATACTCATTCCAATGATGCAAGTTTAATTAGATTTTCTAACAGTAATTGGGGTGGAGATCTCGATGGACGGAAGAGCACTTCTGGTTATATTTTTTATTTCGGTGGTAATACTTTTTCATGAAGCTCAAAGAAACAATCTATTGTTGCATTATTTATATATGAAGCAGAGTATGTTGTAGTAGTATCATGTACATGTGAGGCAATTTGGTCGCAACTTGTTGAAAGAATTGTATCATATACAAAAGGAGCCTATGAAGATATATGTAAATAAAAGGTCTGCCATCGAGCTAGCCAAAAAATTCAATTCAACATAGGAGAAGCAAACACATTGATACTAGATTCCACTTTCTTCATGATCAAATCAAGAAAAGTATTGTGAAGGTTGTGTACTGCAGATCAAACGAGCAAGTTGCTGATATTTACAAAACCACTCAAAGGTGATGATTTTCAAAAGCTGAGAAAGATACTTGAAGCCATGGTACCAAAAAAAAAAGTTTAAAGGAGAAAATGTTGAAATTTTAAATTTATATTAAAATGACACTTGAAAAACCAAAAGTTTTGTTGGAAAAATAAAGATTCATTTTGAAAAATGATGAGCTGGTTCAAAATTTTGTAATTAACCTTTAGTTTTCTGTGCATGTATTAAATTGTGATATATAAAAGGACCTCTAGGCACTTATAAATAAGAGAGTTTATTACCCATGAAAGAGGATAAGAGAGATTCAAAAAAGTTATATTCTCTTTAATATTTTTATAATAAAAAAGTTTATTTTTTTATATGTATATTTTTTTTTAATTTCATCAGTACTGTATAGAGATATCAAGAGAACTGGAGGATCTCGAGTTCGTCATGCTTCTGGTAGCAGAAGGTTTATATAAGGAGCGATACTCAGTAAAGTTGTGATCGATGCAATTCTGGCCTGGATCTCCTGAGTCTCTGCTTAAGCGCATGGGCAAGGCAACGTTTTTGCTTCGTGAGGTCGGTGTAGTGGCCGGCGTCCGGAATTTTGAATAAATTAGATCAGAGCGAGTCGGGAGATGGGATCCGTACAAAGGAGTATTGGTTAAAAAAAAAAAGGCACATACTCAAGAGTTCGAGTTTGAGATAATGCTCAATATCGAGCACTCTCGCTGGTGGACTGAAATCAATATTTTAGTAATTCAAATTCTATTAGAAATAAATATTTTGATTATTATTGCAATAGTTATCCACCGCGCATGTACACTCAATTATTAGAAATTCAAATACATATTAATTATTTGAATTTTTTTCTAATTAATCTGCAAGAAACTGATGATATTAATAAGTTGGATATTTTTACTTGGATATTGCATTTGTATTGTGCATTTGATGGGACCTAAAGAGTGATGGTAATGCATTTCTATTATAGAAATAGTGTGACAAACATTAAGAATGATAATTATCGTGTGACATTAGAAAAACAAGCATAAAAAAAGGATATTTATTATCTTGAGATGTGAACAAAGAAGTATTAAGTGCAATTACTATTTTTCAAATTATATCTTAAAAATAATTAGTAATTAATGAAGAAAATCTTTGAATATTCAGCAAAGATTTTCTCAAGCTTTTCTTTCTAAATTTGATAAGTGTTGAATATTTGGAGATTTTCTTCTTTAAAATACTAAATATTTTTCAAGATATGTTTCCTTTTTTTGACTTTTTAAGATATGATTCTTTATATGGTACTTTCACGTAATTCCTAATTAAGACTTATTAAAATAATAAATATTATTTTTTATCTTTATCTTTTAATATACTGGTTGCTCAAAATTATTATCATCCTTATCATTTATGCGTTAGTTTTATGGTGGAATTATACTACCAATATTATTTAGGGCCAAGAAAATGCATTATTTAGGCGTATGAAAAGAAAAATCAAATATTTAGTATACTTCCTATTTTTTAGTTTACATATACTAACACGGATGACTTTTGAACGGCAACTTTGCACGTAGGGGTGCAACTTGGGCTGGGTTCAACCCGAACCTGGCCCGCAGAACCCAATTTGCAGCAGTACTCAAACTTTAATTTGCTTAACCCGAACCCGAAGGATCCGGGTTGAACCCGGACCGATTTGCAACTTGGGCCGGGTTAGGGTTGCAGTCAACCCGAACTCGAGAAAACTCGAACCCGCAAAGCCACAAGCAGCAAGCCCACTGGTGTTGTGGAAGTGATGATTTAGCCTTGTTTGTTAGGTTTAAAGTATGTAGAGCTGACAATAGTTTTGTGGAAGTGATGATTCTTGGTATGAACATTCCATCAGAATCTTCATTACCTTTTAAAATGAGCAATATACCTTTAACCATTGCATTTTATCATGTAATGTTGGTGGACCAAACTAGTATCTTTATTTTTTTTAATTATTTTCTTTGAGATATTTGTAACTTCTAATATGAAGTTTGCCAAAATTTTATGAAAGCATCTGAGAAGAGGTGATGAGCAGAAAACTAAAACATTTAGGAAAGGGGTAATGAGTAAAAAATCAGAGAGCTTTGGATGTCGAATGCAGTCTCGCTACTTGGAAAAGATGTCTCGTACCAGACTTATGTGGTCTTCTAACTGGCTCTTTATATCGTCTCAATATTTTCTGCTTCCGAAGGATAAAGGTGACTTCATCAATGCATATGGTGGCTATTGAAATGTTATGTAACATTTGAATTACTTTGAATATGTTTTGATTTAAGAATGCACTTTTTTTTGTTTAGTATTATGTAAAAGATGTATATTTTTAGACATATAATTTAAAATGTGAAGCTTGTTTGTTTCAAACTTCAGCTTGTTTGTACAATATAAAGCTTATTTGTTTCAAACTTTAGCTTATTTGTGCAATGTTAAGCTTGTTTGTTTCAGATTGTTATATATATATTTTTTTATCAATCCGAATTCCAACCCGAAACTCAACCCGAACTCGATTTTTAAAAATAGGGTTAGGGTTGAGGTTTTACAAATAGGGTTAGGGTTAGGGTTAGGGTTGACATTTTATAAATAGGGTTAGGGTTAGGGTTGATGAAAACCCGAGTTTTATGAGCCCGAGTTGCAACCCTATTAATTTGCACGAGAATCTTTGAAAAGGGTAAGTTGGAGATTATTGATTATTTTGGACGAGGCCAGATTTGACCGCGCTGAGTGTTGGTAGAAAAGATGGGTTCGTGATCCACGCGATCAAACGACGACTTTAAAAATCTAAGGGTGGCTTGACCTCCGGTCCTTCACTGGACTTGAGCCCAACTACCACAATAAGATAACGGAAAACACTTTGTACATCGCCTCTGGTGCAGCAAGGCCTACGTGGGCTGCACCGCTCCTTTCTATTGATCCATATGGATCCCATGTGGCCTGACATGATGGGACAAAATAGCAGGGAGATAATGTTACTTTTTAATCGTACATCCATTAAAAGTCGTTCAGCCTTTCACCATTGGTGTAAAGATGAAAATGCCCTTTCCCTCCAGCCTATTTCAATCCGCCATCTTATTTGGATTTTGCTGATAAAAAATCGTAAGGTTCTGGCCTGGAAGAAGAGTATCCGAAGGAGTGGCAAAGCTCTGCCAGATGACATCCTAGTTCAAAACTTTAAGACAAAGCATCAGTTTAAACCCACGACACCCTAGTTGGAAACCCACGACACCCTGGTTCATAACCCACGATACCCTAGTTCAAAACCTTAAGACAAAGCATCAGTTCAAACCCACGACACCCTAGTTGGAAACCCACGACACCCTAGTTCAAAAACCTTAAGACAAAGCATCAGTTCAAACCCACGACACCCTAGTTGGAAACCCACGACACCCTAGTTCAAAACCTTAAGACAAAGCATCAGTTTAAACCCACGACACCCTAGTTCATAACCCACGACACCCTAGTTCAAAACTTTAAGACAAAGCATCAGTTTAAACCCACGATACCCTAGTTGGAAACCCACGACACCCTAGTTCATATCCCATGACACCCTAGTTCAAAACCTTAAGACAAAGCATAAGTTTAAACCCACGACACCCTAGTTCATAACCCATGACACCCTAGTTCAAAACCTTAAGACAAAGCATCAGTTCAAACCCACGACACCCTAGTTGGAAACCCACGACACCCTAGTTCATAACCCACGACACCCTAGTTCAAAACCTTAAGACAAAGCATCAGTTCAAACCCACGACATCCTAGTTGGAAACCCATGACACCCTAGTTCATAACCCACGACACCCTAGTTCAAAACCTTAAGACAAAGCATCAGTTCAAACCCACGACACCCTAGTTCATAACCCACGATACCCTAGTTTAAACCTTAAGACAAAGCATCAGTTCAAACCCACGACACCCTAGTTGGAAACCCACGACACCCTAGTTCATAACCCACGACACCCTAGTTCATAACCCACGACACCCTAGTTCAAACCTTAAGATAAAGCATCAGTTTAAACCCACGACACCCCCTAGTTCAAGACCCATGACACCCAAGTTTAAGACCCATGACACCCCAGTTCAAGACCCACGATAAAGCAGCCGTTCAAGACCATTGTGTAAAACAAAAATAAAATAGAAATGAAGTAAAAATTCAGCAAAGCGTATGTTTAAAAAGCTAGAACTACAGATTTGCAAGCATAGAGATGACAAGGGATGTAGTCCCTCCATCAGCTTCTCTTGTTCAGACTACTCGAGCTCGAATGCTGTCATCGGGAAGCTGTCGGACAGCCCGGTGCCGGTCTTGAAAGTGATCTTCTCTGTTGAGGGGTCATCGATGTACATCTCAACAACAGAGAGCCACAGCAAGAGCTCCTTCATCTTCACCCTTGTGATCTTCTCATCTTGCGCTGCTCGACGAAGGCCATCACCTCTGTGCCATACGACACCGTCTGCTTGATCTTCTTGAACGTATGCACCTTCTTCCTTTTCTAGATCAGCCACATAAACCTAGCTGCACGATTGTAGCCAAACTCCTCGATGTCATCAAGGGGAAACAGACCCTTGGGGAGGACGAGCTCTTTGAGTAGTTGGATGGAATTCTTCTTGCAGAGGTCATTGCCGTGGTAGACCTCGGCACCCTAACGGTGGCTCTCAATGGTCTCAGATGCCATGTTAGTATTATCCGAAGGCTTTGAAACCGTTCTAATTTTAAGCCTCAACATGAAGTCAAATCTTTGAAACCGTTCTAATTTTATTTTTCCTCTTCCTTCCGTGGGATTTTGATCAAGTGCGGAACTCACCACGGAATGCGTAAGTTTTTCTTCACGTTCGGTTTTCCTCTCCCGTGAGTCTTCACGAATTCTGTTTGGTTTTCCTCTTCCGTGAGTCTTCACGAATTCTGTTTCACACGTCACGTCAACTAAGGTGTCATGGGTCTTTAACTGGGAGTGTCATGGGTCTTGAACTAGGGTGTCATGGGTCTTGAACTAGGGTGTCGTGGGTCTTCAACTAGGGTGTCATGTGTCTTGAACTGGGGGTATCGTAGGTCTTGAACTGGGATATCATGGGTCTTTAACTGGGGTGTCATGGGTCTTGAACTAGGGGTGTCGTGGGTCTTGAACTGGGGTGTCGTGGGTCTTGAACTGGGGGTGTCGTGGGTCTTGAACTGGGGTGTCGTGGGTCTTGAACTGGGGTGTCGTGGGTCTTGAACTGGGGGGTGTCATAGGTCTTGAACTGGGGGTATCGTGGGTCTTGAACTAGGGTGTCGTGGGTCTTGAACTAGGGGTGTCATTGGATACCGACCCCTTCCCCTACTTCATGCTCATTGCCTTCGAGGCATCCGGCCTCGTCCACTTCACCGTTCTGCTTCTTCTATGACTGGTCATCCGCTTGCTTAGCTTTCTTGGCATGGGCGAGCTGGGCTTGAAGCTTATGGCATTCGCGGCGGTCATCGGTGTCCGGATGTCGGAGATCGAGGCGGTGTCACGTGCAGTGCTGCCGAAGTTTTACATGGATGACGTCGATATGGCGGCATGGGGCATATTCAGCTCGTACGAGCGGCGGGTGGTGTTGACAAGGTTGCCGGGGATCATGGTCGAGAGGTTTTCGAAGGAGCACCTGCGTGCCGACAAGGTGGTCGGGCGTGAGCTCGAGGTCAATCGGTTTGGCTGTGCAACAAGGCTTCTCAAGAGGGCCAGGGGTTTAATGGCGATTCACCAGATGTCGCTTTGGGCAGGGCGACGTTGGCTCAGTCCTTGTCTTTCTGCAAGGTGAGTTCAGTTCCTTTAGTATATTATAATGGTAGGTGAAATTTATCCTGGCTAGCTAATTTCAATATATAAAACCCAATTATTGTTATCATTTTTAATTTCTTCAAGCTGGTGTAGTTTACGTACGCTACGTTGATATTTTTATTAAATAAAAAATTATTCTATTTAAGAGAAGATTTGGTCACTCTTTTGTTCGTGGAATTATATTTTAACTTTTTAGCTTATTTTTTAAAAATATCTTGAACTAAGGTGTCGTGGGTCTTGAACTGGGGTGTCATGGGTCTTGAACTGGGGGTGTCGTGGGTCTTGAACTGAGATGTCGTGGGTCTTGAACTGGGGTATCGTGGGTCTTGAACTAGGGGTGTCATGGGTCTTGAACTGGGGGTGTCGTGGGTCTTGAACTAGGGGTGTCATGGGTCTTGAACTGGAGGTGTCGTGGGTCTTGAATTGGGGTGTCGTGGGTCTTGAACTAGGGGTGTCATGGGTCTTGAACTGGGGTGTCGTGGGTCTTAAACTAGGGTGTCGTGGGTCTTGAACTATGGGTGTCATGGGTCTTGAACTGGGGGGTCGTGGGTCTTGAACTGGGGTGTCGTGGGTCTTGAACTGGGGGTGTCATGGGTCTTGAACGGGGGGTGTCGTGGGTCTTGAACTAGGGTATCGTGGGTCTTAAACTAGCGGTGTCATGGGTCTTAACATGCCCTTTTCCTTCCTTTGCTTTTTTGCTTTGCTTTGTTCATGGTTGGTCCAGTTTTCAACTACAATCCATCAGCCCACAACGTAGTCGCCGTGAACGGAGCTGGCTACAATGGCTGCACCACGCCGAGGGGCTCGAAGGTCTTCAAGTCAGGGAAGGATCGCGTCACGCTTGGCAGGGGGACGAACTACTTCATCTGTAACTTTGTTGGCCACTGCCAAGCCGGGATGAAGACCCACGACACCCTAGTGTCATGCGTTTTCATCACCTTCCGGCAGCTGACACGTCAGCGACGGCAGCGGCTTCAGGACCATCATCAACTCGCTACGTGTCAGATTGGGAGGATGATGCCATGTCGAAGCTAGCGGGGCCTCGTCACATCATCAGGTGTTATCGCTTCTCAGATTAACATTAATCTAATCAACCAAAGAAGTTATTTCAGCAATGCTATTTGGTTGATAAGACCTTATGGGACCAATAAACTTTGCAAAGCCGTCTTTCGACTAGCTCCAGCCCCTATCAATAAACTTTGCAAACCCATCTTTAATACCCACGATACCATAGTTCAAGACCCAGACATCCTAGTTTAAGACCCATGACACCCTAGTTCAAGACCCACGACACCCCCAGTTCAAGACCCACGACACCCTAGTTCAAGACCCACGACACCCCCCGTTCAAGACCCACGACACCCCCAGTTCAAGACCCACGACACCCCAGTTCAAGACCCACGACACCCCTAGTTCAAGACCCATGACACCCATAGTTCAAGACCCACGACACCCTAGTTTAAGACCCACGACACCCCAGTTCAAGACCCACGACACCCCCAGTTCAAGAACCATAACACCCCTAGTTCAAGACCCACGACACCCCAGTTCAAGACCCATGACACCCCCCAGTTCAAGACCCACGACACCCTAGTTCAAGACCCACGACACCCCAGTTCAAGACCCACGACACCCCCAGTTCAAGACCCAAGACACCCCTAGTTCAAGACCCACGACACCCCTAGTTCAAGACCCACGACACCCTAGTTCAAGACCCACGACACCCCAGTTCAAGACCCATGACACCCTAG
Source organism: Calamus simplicifolius (assembly GCA_900491605.1). Taxonomy (NCBI): domain Eukaryota; kingdom Viridiplantae; phylum Streptophyta; class Magnoliopsida; order Arecales; family Arecaceae; genus Calamus; species Calamus simplicifolius. Next base: position 420,894 of record UESW01004202.1, read on the forward strand.
TTCAAGACCCACAACACCCCAGTTCAAGACCCACGACATCCCAGTTCAAGACCCACGATACTGCTAGTTTAAGACCCACGACACCCCTAGTTCAAGACCCATAACACCCCTAGTTCAAGACCCATGACACCCTAGTTTAAGACCCACGATACCTCCAGTTCAAGACCTATGATATCCCAGTTCAAGACCCACGACACCCTAGCTCAAGACCCACAACACCCCAAAACCTTACGATTTTTTATCAGCAAAATCCAAATAAGATGGCGGATTGAAGTATGCTGAAGGGAAAGGGCATTTTCGTCTTCACACCAATGGTAAAGGCTGAACAACTTTTAATGGATGTACGATCAAAAAGTAACATTATTCTCCTGCTATTCTGTCCCATCGTGTCAGGCCACATGGGAGCCACGTGGACCAATCGGAAGAGGCGGTGTAGCCCACGTAGGCCTTGCTGCACTGGGGGCGGTGTATAAAGTATTTTCCTAAGATAACACGCGTGATCACGAGACGAGTTTAGGGAAGGAAACGACTTTGTCCATGGGCCATGACGCCCGCATGAGCGATATATATACTTTTATACATCAAAAATGGTGCATAAATTTTTTTTTTATTTTTTTGGATGAAGAAACAAGTGGAAGAAAAAAAAATAGAGATAAAGAAAATGAAGAGAAGAGAAAAGTGAAGAGAAAAAAAAAGTTAATAATTTATCATGACAATAATGACTTATTATAAATGATTTTGGAAGGGTCAATATTGGAATGAAAAAAAAATGAAAGAGAGCTTTTAAGTTTTTTTTATGAAATCTCTTCGATTTCGGAGAGAAAACTTTTACGAAGAGCCATCATTTTTTTCCTTTATTTTTTTCTCTAATTTTCTTTCCTCCCAATTTTTCTCTTCATCCAAATAAGATAAATTTCATTTTCTTTCTTTTTTTTCTCTTTTTTTTTCTTTCTACTTTTCTTTTCATCCAAATAGAGGCTTAGAGAATCCAAAGTAAGACCGTAATACGTAAACCTTCTTACCATGGGCTTTGCTATGGCACCCTATATACTTATTATATTATTTTTTTATACTTTTAATAATTAGATCTATTTTTAATGTTTCAGATTATAAGATTGAATGATTTGTTTAATCAATGGTGTGTATGAAGGTGCATAATTAAAATAAAAAAGAAATAATTTTATTACAAAATATGACAGTAAATATAATAGATAAAAAGAAAAGGAATGCATGACATTCATTTCTAAATCAATCGATAAAATTATTGGCTAAGATTTTCATGTCGAAAAGCCAATGGAGGGGGATGATCTGAGTGAAGGAGGAGAGGTCCATGAGGAAGACATTGGTTGAAGGGAAGACGAATTTAAATAATTATATTTTTTGACCGTTGGTGTCATCTTAAAATGCATCCCAACTTTTACGGATGTGAGTAAGATTTGTTCAAAATGGGTATGAATTCGGATGTAGGCTCGATTTCAAGAAGTATTATTAGAATAATTAATTTATCAAATAATATATCATATATAATTCTATTTCAATGAATGGTCCATACGATTTTAAAAAATGATGCAAGCACCGTAGCAAAACCTAGTGTACAGTGAAAGAAATCAATAATTAAAAAGACTTAATATTATGAATTACATAGTGTACAGTGAAAGAAATCAAAACTTAAAAAAAACTTAATATTATGAATCAAATGTTAATAGCCAATTAATACGAACTAAACATTAATGCCCAATCCTCTCGAGATCGAGCGGGGCATCAATCAAGCCAAATCAAAATCCCAGCTTTAGTTTGTTCTGCCATTCAACCTTTGTCGGACGTTGCAAGCTAAATTATGCATCAGTTTACGCATAAATTACATAATAGTGATATTTCAAGGAATTTATTAACATTTATCATTGCCTTTCCACACTAATTTGTCATCGAAGTGAGGGGCAACGCGAAATTTTTGGTTAGCAATCTTGCGAACGTTAAATGGAAATGAAGTAGGGATCAGAATTCCAGCAGTTCCCAGAAATAATCAGGGATTGAATACATTCCAGTATATGCTGAAAAAAATGAACTATTTGACAAATGACAACAATGTGAATCAAAATGTACTGTTTTGTTCTCTAATTGTTTGCTTGATTATGATCAGAGAACACTGCGATCAACTTTCTTAATATATGGGATTGCCTCAGGTTGGATATGAAACGTTTCTTTTAGCCATTCAACAAATATACAAATCACGTGATTTGTGATTTGTGTAATAAGAATCATATATATAAATACTTGTATGAAAATTATAAGTCTGTGATATGCATTATTATCTCTTTCTATATCAACTTAAAATTGATCATGAATTGATAAATATGATAAAACCAATCAACTCAACGAACTCATGTTTTTTTTTTTAATCATCATGTGTCAAACTCATTTAATATATTTATTTATTCCTTTTTTTTTTTCTCTAAGTTTTGAAAAAGACCGTTCTCAAATTTGGGTGCGGTACTTATCTAAAGAGCAAATGCAAAGGAATAAAAAAACCCAAAAGCATTCGTCCCTCGAACCCGTCATGGCCTCCTCCGACGTTCGCCGTGCCAGGGGTGAAAAGGAAGGGAGAGCCCGGCCACCTCAATGCTTCGATACCATTGACGGCCACCATGGACCGCCGAGGAAGAGAAGAGAGAGAGTGTGTGTGGAGCATACTTCATCATCGACCCCGGAACGCTGGGCGATAGGGATTAGGGAGCTACGATTCACGCCCTGAACTAAGCCGCTCATAGAAAGGAGAAAGAGACCGAAGAAGAGAGAGAACGCCTTTGGAGCTCTGCTCTCTCTCTCTCTCTCTCTCTCTCATATCCTTCTCTCCTCTCCGGTATGGAGCGACGAACGTCCCTCTTCCTCCGTCATACCGGTGGCAAAGGGAGCCATCGCTTCCACTATAGACGTATGGCTTAGCATGAATGCCAGGCTAGCGGTCAACAGTGGCCATGGTCACAAGGTAACAGAGCTCAGTCATCAGAGTGAGATCAGGGGATCAGAAAGAGAGAATCAAGGAGAGAGAGATAGAGAGAAAAGGGGAGGGAAAGAGCAGAGGCCTCTAAGTGATCATAACTCGCAGAGGCCATCCTCCATGCCCCCACCATCTTGCTCAACTACGACTTGGTGGCGGCACGAGCAGGTGGTCAATAGTTTTCGAGAAGAGCGTAGAGATACGATGGGAGAGGAGGATCTACAGTACATGGCGAGGCTTGGTCGGGTTTTATGGATGGAAGGAGGCGGCTCCCCAGTCTCATTTGCCGCTCGGTGCTGGCTGCCACCATAATGCCGCTTGCCGTAGGCACACCTTCATCCCACTCTACCGGAGACCCAAAATCACACGGCGATAGGCGGAACTGATGGCGATGAATAAGGATAGCCCTACTCGTACGAGCGGGCCTTGCCTTTTTTTTTTTTTATCGTTTTTTATCGTTTTCTTATTTTCAGTATATTACACTTTCTTCTTTCAAATAATTAGGAAAAAAAAAAGTTAAACATTGAACAGGTTTATTACGATCTTGATCTTAGACTCTGTTTAGAGATATTGCGGCATAACCACATACTCTTAAATATACTTTAAAGAGCATGTAAGGCCTACTAAATGTTAATTTATGTAATTATAAAGAAATAATATTGGGGAGGCTAAATTTTGAAATATAACATTCAATAATACAAATCTTTAAATATTTACGGACTATTTTCAAATGATCAAAACAAAACGTTTAAAATTCAAAAGAAACAATGGAAAACTATCTAGATGCAAAGAGGAAACAACATCTATCCCCACTCCTCAAGCTCCTCATCAATTTTTGGTTTACTAGATTTGCATCCTCCTCGTATCTTGTCTCCTGCAAAATAGTGGAAGTGTAGTGAGATTAAAGTCCAGTAAAATTTCTACATATACCATCATAAATATAATAAAATAGTATAAAAATATAATAAAATAGAAGATAACGCAAAATTTGCATAACTATTGAAAGCAAATAAAATTCAATACCACATTAAAATCCATATACTACATTAATTGTCAACGAATGAGATTACAACAATTACATCTAAACCATGCATATGGCAACTACCATCTCAAAATTATCCATGTATCCATATGGCAACAATCACCTCAAACCATCCATATCTAAGCCATCCATCTGGCAACAACCACATTGAAATCTATGTGGCAATAATGATACAAACCATATATAATAAAATAATATACCACCAAATATAATATAAGCAATTCCACAATAATTCAAAATTCTCAATTTAAATCATGATGAAAAACTAACATTAAAACATGATATATTGCATGCATGCAAGACAAGATAAACATATTACAAAATAGTAGGTTTAGTATGTCTATCTTAAATCACTATCCCAAATAATCCTCGAAGTAAGATAATTTTCAATGAACATCTATAATTTAACACAAACAATTAATTAATCCATTAAAATTTATAGTTGAAAATTACCATTTAGCCCTCTAGCCCAAAATTCTAAAATTACCATTTTAGCCTTCTGGTTCAATGACCACTAATCCTTACTTAGCTGTTTTAACCAAGAATTATTTATTTTCCAAATTTTTTATAAATTTTCACAAACTTGGCTATATTACAAAAAAATGTCTCTACATACTTATGCCTAATTACCCTACTCAACTTAATCATTATTCAATTTAAATAACACTAGCAGAATCAAATTTACTATTAATCACTATGGTTCAGATAACAAGATCAGATCCAATCAATAGATTTTAAAACAAATACGTTTCCTTAAGCTCAAACCAACTTAATTTATTCTAACCCAACACCAATACAAGATGATTTTTGGATTAAATAAAATTAGATTAATAACTCTGCACTCTGATTAAATTCCATAGAATCATATTAGCCAAAGCCCATGAATTAACTAATGATTTCAAAGATTTCTTAAGGGAAACAATGGGTTTATTCATATGGTTTGATGGGCTAAACTGACTTGTTCTGGTTCACTGCTTCAGCCATGGTTCTCATCCCATAAGAAGGCAGAAGCATTCTTCAACCCATCAGCCCTTCCTGCACTTGATGCTCAACCCATCTAGACACTTTCGCTGTGGAATAGCAAGAGGCTGCAAAAGTCCCATTGGTCTTTGATGCTCAGCTTTTACTTGCTAATAGATCATACATCGAGCCACAAGCTGAGTTTTGTCTTTCTTTCATTCCCTACCACCAGAAATTCTTTCTTAGATCTCTACACATCTTAGTGCTCCTGAGATGAACGATGTATGGAGTACTATGAGTTTCCTTTAATTTTGCAGTGTTTGGAACATATAATCTAGAATCAAATTTTAGTGAACCATCAATGTGAATTCGAAAATCATTATGACCTGAGCTTGCTGCTTCTCTGAACTTCTGCAGGAATGCATCCTCGTCAATCAAGATGGGTCTGACTGCCAAAGTGGCTATCTGAGCCATAAGATTACATGGTCGTACCTCAATAGTCAACCTCTCAAAATTATGAAGGATAGACTACGAAAGAGTGATTAGAAAGGCCATCCTACTTGATGATTTGTGACTCAACATCTACAACCACATTTGCCTTCCCTGGTTGATAGTTAATGGTGAGGTCATAGTCCATCAATTCTAACCATCTTCTCTGCCTCATATTCAGCTTCTTTGAGTGAAGATATACTTCAAACTCTTATAATCAATGAATATCTCACATAACTCTTCATATATATATATAATGCCTCCAAATATTTAAATAAAAAACCATAATCACAAGCTCTAGATTATGGGATAGTTCTATTCACAGGGCTTCAACTTTCTGGACGCATAGGTAATAACCTTTCTATTTTGCATCAACACATAGCCGAGACCCTTTATAAAGGTATGGTAAATCCTCTAGAGCCAAAAGGTAGAGTCAAAATAGGAGCTGATACAAGCCTCCTCTTTCCTAGAAGCTTTGATCATATTCATCGAACCATTCAAACTTTATATTCTATTGAGTCAAGCGGGTCAACGGCATAGCTATTTTGGATAAACCCCAACGAGTCTCCTATAATAGCCTGCAAGACCTAAAAAACGGCGCACCTTATTAGATATGGTGGCTGGTCTGTGCCATTCAATAATAGCTTTCACTTTCTTAGAATCTACTGACAATCCTTCTTGAGATGAGACATGCCACAAAAATGCAACACTATCCGATCAAAACTTGCACTCCAAAAACTTAGCATAAAATTTCTAGTCCCTAAGAGTTTGCAAAATAATCCTTAGATGGTCTGCATACTCCTGCTAACTCTTAAAGTAGATAAGGATATCATCAATGAATATCACAATAAACAGATCCAGATAAGGCTTGAAGACTATATTCATCATTTCCATAAAGGCTGTAGGGGTATTAGTTAGACCAAAGTGCATCACCATAAATTCATAATGCCCAAATCTAGTTCGAAAAGTAGTCTTTGGAACAACCTCGGCTTTAATCTTCAACTGAAGGCATCCAGGACGCATATCTATTTTTGAAAACATTTGCGCCCCTGCAATTGACTCAACAGGTCATCAATCATGAGCAGCGGATACTTGTTCCATACTCTGACCTTGTTCAGTTCTCTATTAAATGATACACAGCTAGAAACTCTTATCTTTTTCTTGATAAATAGTACAGAAGCTTCCCAAGGTGATATACTCAATCCAATGAACCCCATATTTAGAAGTTCCTGCAAGTGCTTCTTCAGCTCTTTTAATTCTATAGGTGCCATTTTGTATGAAACTTTAGAAACAGTCCTAGATCCAAAAAGCAAACCAATAGCGAACTTTAACTCTCGCTCTAGTGGCACCCCAGGAAGATCTTTTGGAACCACATCCGAAAACTCCTGAATTACAAGAATACTGCCAAATTTCTTTCCTACTGTTGGCTGCCCAAAACTACTACCAAATAGCCTTTACATCCTTTCCTCATTAGTTTTGGGCACCATAGCTGAGATTAGACCTAGAGTATCTTTAGGTCTACCCTCTTTAAAATAAACTCGGGGTATTTCGGAATCTAAAATTTTTACTTTCTTCTCCACTGAGGTATAGTAGGATGCCAATTAACCCATCCCCAGAATTGTACCAAAGTCTGTCAATCTTAAAATCAGTAAATGAGCCACCATATCTCGGCCTCCTATACTGATCTGACAAGATCGACAAACCAAATCTACCATCAAAATTTCTCCACCCCATTGAAGATTCTAGTGTTGTTGGACTCAGGAACTCCATTTCTTAATAAAGATAGACGATATGAAAGAATGAGTGGTTCTTATAGAAGCAATTATAATCTCACCTATTATTAATGCAAAAATAAACTAATTAAAAAACAATAACATTGCAATCAATTAAAAAAAATATTAACTACAAATAGTTAGAGATAGAACCTATCACCACACTGTTGGATGCATGGACATCCTATTTGATGCGAGACATGCAATGGGATTTTAACTTAAAAACTTAGCAAACTAAATTAAATAATGACTCCTTTCAAATTCATGCATAAGAGGGAGTGAATAATTAAAATATAGGAGACTACTAGATGAAAGTTGTATTATCCGCAATGTAGTTTCCTTCAATCAAAAGTAGAAAAGACCTGGTTGAGAAACCATTCTAATTAGGACATATACATTTAAACAATCAGATCTAGAGGTTAAGAAAGGATTCTCTTACCAACAATGAGTTCTCACTCTTGTAGTGAAGGTCTAATTTTAGCATTCCAAAGATTAGCGGTTGGACTTGAAGACTATCACACCTCATAAAGGAGACTCCTAACGTAGATGAAGAGGCAAGGCAAACCTCCTTTTTAGCTTGAAATCAAGGATAATCTTGCAGACATCTAGATGGAGGGTTAAAGTCTGGATAGTGGTTGATGCTTAAACGATGATTGCTTCTTGGATGGATGCTTGGCGTCTATGAAAAAAAATGGCTTGGATGATGGTTGGTTGGGCCTCACACCCTCTTCCTCACGGAATGACAAATGCGCAAGCAAATGGAAGAAGATAAGAAATTTTCATGCATTCATAATCATCCCTTATTACAAGAAGGCTTGGGTATTTATAGACTTCTCTAGCCTTTTTCAAATTAAAAGTGGGCATCAAAAATTTTGAATTTTAAAATTTGAATGGAGGGAAGAAAAAAATATATTTGAATTTTTATGGATCAAAGGGGGGTGTCATTAAGGAAGTTTGACCTTTTTTGGATGGATCAAAAAGAGGGATGGGCACTCAAATGGAGGGTGAGGTGGTTCATCTAGGCATAGGGCACCCAAATGAAGGGTAAGGTGATTTTTATTTAGGTATAGGGCACCCAAAAGAAGGGTGAAGTGGGTTTCATCTAGGCAAAGAATGCCCAAACAGAGAGTAAAGTGGTTTTCATCTAGGCATAGTGATGTGGTACTCCAACTTGTTGTGGTAGTTGAGGTGGTTTGCTCCATTCAATCTTCAAGCTTCATGATCCCAATTTGAACCCTTCTTGACCCAATTTATAAGGCTCAACCAATTATCAAACCAAATTGAACTAAAATTGACCGAGTTGAACCCAATAGACTCAATTGAACATAACAAGACTAAATTAAAAATAGACTTGACTTGACTTGAATTAAATACAGAATATAAAGTGACTCAAGACCAAAATACATTATCAGAATCGAAAACTTAAGTATCTGAAATCCATAATGAGTGTGGATTGGATTGATTTGCATGCATCCTCTTTCTGATCCTGATGCCTGCACCAATTCTTCTGAAGTGGGAAGGACTCGACCCTGTCGAGTTGGGTCATTTTAACTTTGGTAGTGTTCTAATAAGTCTGAGTTGATCCTTTGCAGATCCTCTCGAGTAATCCATGAGTTGTCAAATTCTAGTCAACCTTGCCAATGAACCAAATAGCGTTGATAGTCTTTGTTCCATGTAGTGATAGTATTGTCATCCGAAATTCGCTCAATCCTATCTTACCGTTCTGGTAATGTGGCTGGTGGACACTCGAGGTAGGTTTACTCTCAAAAATAGGATTAGGTCCAAAAGGCTCACTAGTTATCATTGTTGATTCCTTATACTCTACTAGATTTGAGATATTGAAAGTTGAACTGATACCTAAGTCAGATGGTATCTCAAACATATAAGCATTAGGTCCAATTACACTACAAGAAAATACTGAAATAGCGACACAAATTTAGCGACGCAATTATGCATCGCTAAATTGCAACCACTTTGCGACGCCCCTGTGACAATAAAATATTACAACGCCTTAGCGACGCATTAGCGACTCAATTAACCAAAAATTAAAAAAAAATTAATTTTTTATTTAGCGATGCAAATAATACGTCGCAATATTTTTAAATTAATTTTTTATAAAATATAAATATCGAAAAAAAAATATTGCGATGCAACACAGTGCGTCACAATATTTTTAAAAGAATTAAATATGTTAAATAGCGACGCATTAGCGACGCAATAAACCAAAAAATTAGAAAAATTATTTTTAATTTAGCGACGCACAAATTGCATCGCAAATAATTTAAATGAAATTAAATTTTATAAATAAAATATTAGAAAAAATTATTGCGATGCAAATCAGTGCGTCGTAATATTTTAAAAAAAATTAAATATATTAAATAGCGACGCATTAGCGACGCAATAAACCAGAAAATTAAAAAAATTATTTTTAATTTAGCGATGCACCAATTGCATCGCAAATAATTTAAATGAAATTAAATTTTATAAAGTAGAAATATTAGGAAAAAATATTGCGACGCAACTCAGTGCGTCGCAATGTTTTAAAAAAAATTAAATATATTAAATAGCGACGCATTAGCGACGCAATAAACTAGAAAATTAGAAAAATTATTTTTTAATTTAGCGACGCAATAACTGCATCGCAATTATTTTAAATAAAATTAAATTATATAAAGTATAAATATGAGAAAAAATAATTACGACGTAACACAGTGTGTTGCAATGTTTTTAAAAAATTAATTATGTTAAATAGCGATGCATTAGCGATGTAATAAACCAAAAAATTAATTAGGAAAATTATGTTTTAATTTAGCGACGCACTTGTTGCGTCGTAATTATTATAAATAAAATTAATTTTTATATAATATAATTATCATATTAATTAATTTCGATGCAACCCTTTGCATCGTAATGTATTTAAAAAAATTAATTATGTTAAATAGCGATCGGTCCAAAATCGATCGTGACCGATCGAATAAGGGCTTGGATCGATCGTAACCCTCGGATCGTTGCCGATCGGACCGATTGCCATGGTTCGAGATCGATCGTGGCCGATCGGGATCAGGGCTTGGATCGATCGCAACCATCGGATTGTCGCCTATCGGATCGATCGCAACGGTCCGAGATCGTTGATCGCTGACTGGGATCGATCAGGGCTTCGATCGATGGCAACCGTCGGATCGACGCCGAACGGTGCGATCGCCACAGTTCGAGATCGGTCATGGACGATCGGGATCAGGGCTTGGATCGATCGCAACCGTTGGAACCATGCCGATCGGACCGATCACCACAGTCCGAGATCGATCGTGGCTGATCGGGATTAGGGCTTGGTTTGATCGCAACCGTCGGTTCATTAGCGATCTCGACCAATCGCAATGGTCCGGGATCGGTCGTGGCCGATCAGGATCAGGGCTTGGATCGATCGCAATCGTTTGATTGTCGCCGATCGGATTGATCGCCGTGGTCCGAGATCGGTCGTGGCGGATTAGGATCAGGGCTTGGAGCGATGGCAACCATCAGATCGACGCCGATCGGTCCGATCGCCATGGTCCTAGATCGGTCGTGGACGATCGGGATTAGTGCTTGAATCAATCGCAACCGTCAGATCGCCAGTAATCTTGGACCGATCGCAACGATCGGGGATCGGTCGTGGCCGATCGGGATCAGGGCTTGGATTGATCGCAAACGTCGGATCGTTGCCGATGGGACCGATTGCCACGGTCCGAGATTGGTCGTGGCCGATCGGGATCAGGGCTTGGATCGATCGCAACCGTCGGATCGTCAGCGATCTCGGACCGATCGCATCGGTCTAGAATCGGTCATGGCCGATTAGGATGAGGGCTTGGATCGATCGCAACCGTCGAATTATTGCCTATCGGATCGATCGCAACGGTCCGAGATCGTTGATCGCCGACCGGGATCGATCAGGGCTTTGATCGATAGCAACCGTCGGATCGACGCCGATCGGTGCGATCGCCACGGTCTGAGATCGGTCATGGACGATCGGGATCAGGGCTTGGATCGATCGCAACCGTCGGAACCGTGCCGATCGGACCGATCGCCACGATCCGAGATCAGTCGTGGCCGATCGGGATCAGGGCTTGGTTCGATTGCAACCGTCGGTTCGTCAGTGATCTCGAACCGATTGCAACGGTCCGGGATCGATCATGGCCGATCGGGATGAGAACTTGGATCGATCGAAACCATTGGATCATCGCCAATCGGACTGATCGCCACGGTCTGAGATCGGTCGTGGCCGATCGGGATCATGGCTTGGATCGATCGCAACCGTCGGATTGTCGCCTATCAGATCGATCACGACGGTCCGAGATCGTTGATCGCCGACCAGGATCGATCAGGGCTTCGATCGATGGCAATCGTCGGATCGACGCCGATCGGTGCGATCGCCACGGTCTGAGATCGTCATGGACGATCGGATCAGGGCTTGGATCGATCGCAACTGTCGGAACCGTGCCGATCGGACCGATCGCCACGGTCCGAGATCAGTCGTGGCCAATCGAGATCAGGGCTTGGTTCGATCGCAACCGTCGGTTCGTCAGCGATCTTGAACCGATCGCACGGTCCAGGATCGGTCATGGCAGATCGGGATGAGGGCTTGGATCGATCGAAACCGTCGGATCGTCGCCAATCGGACCGATCACAACGGTCCGAGATCGGTCATGTCCGATCGGGATCACGGCTCTGAGCGATGGCAACCATCAGATCGACGCCGATTGGTCCGATCGCCATGGTCCTAGATCGTTCGCCAATGGTTTTTAAATAAATATAACTAATTATAAATATTAAAAAATTATTGCGACACAATAAGGCGTCGCAATTATTATCATAAATTATAAATATTATCATTAATAAATATTTAAAAATTTTTGCGACGCTTTAGCGACGCATTTTAGGAAAAAAATAAACAAATATTACGACGCAATTTATGCGTCGTAATTATTTTGAGTAAATATAAATTTTTTCAGTATTAATAAATAAAAGAAATATAATATTACGACGCATAAGTTGCATCGCAATATTTTTTAAACAAAATATATGTAATTAAAAAGTTTATAAAATATATTGCGACGCAATTTTTTGTCGCAATTATTAACATTAATTATAAATATATCATTTATAAATATTAAAAAATTATTGCGACGCCGTAGCGATGCATTTTAAAAAAAAAAAAAAAAACAAAAATTGCGACGAAATATATGCGTCGCAATTATTTTAAGTAAATATGATTTATCAGTATTAATTAATAAAAAAAAATATTGCGATGCATTTTTGCGTCGCAATGTTTTTAAAATACATATATCTAATTAAAAATGTTAAAAAATTATTGCAATGCAATTTTGTATCATAATTATTATCATAAATATAAATATTATCATTTATAAATATTTAAAAATTATTGCGATGCACTGCTTACGTTGCAATTATTGTAATAAGTTATTATTTTAATCAATTAAAAATATTAAAAAAATATTGCGACGCCTTAGCGATGCAATTCATAGAAAATAAAAATAATTTTTCCACCGGACATTGGCGCCAAGTTAGCGACGCATTAGTGACGCAATTATTTGAGTCGCTATTTTTTCATAAAATTATAATAAAACCAGATTAACGATGGATTAGCGACGCATTAATGTGTCGCTAATTACTTATATAAAAGCGGGCCTTCTCTTCTTTTTCTTCCCCGTCTTGACCTAGCTGCCGCCGTGCTCTAAATTTTTCCAGCTACCACCTCGCTGCTTCGGCGCCTCCCCTCTAGTGCTCCGGCTCCCCGGCATTCTCCTCCGACTCCACCGTCTTCTCTCGACCAAGGTAAGCCCCCACATTCTATAAAATTTTTTTTTTAAAAATATTTTCCCTCTGGCCACGGCCGCTGCCATGGCTGGCAGTGGCCTGGCCACGGTGCCCAGGCCACTGTCACAAAAAAAAAAAAACTTCTTAACAGGGGGGGGAACCCCCCGCCCCCCCCCCCCCTTTTTTTCTTGTTCGGCCACGGCAGCTGCCGTGGCCGGCAGTGGCCTGGCCACGGTGGCCAGGCCACTGTCACAAAAAAAAAAAATTTCTTAACAAGGGGGGGGGGGGGGGGGAAACCACCCCGCCCCCTCCCCCCCCCCTTTTTTTCTTGTTCGGCCACGGCCGTGGCCGCCGCTGACAAGGCGGCCACGGCCGCTGCCGTGGCCGGCAGTGGCCTGGCCACGGTGGCCAGGCCACTGTCACAAAAAAAAAAAATTTCTTAACAGGGGGGTGGGGGAACCCCCCCCCCCCCCCCCCCCTTTTTTTCTTGTTCGGCCACGGCGGTGGCCGCGGCCGGACAAGGCGGCCACGGCCGCTGCCGTGGCCGTCTTCTCCAGCCACGGCCGCTGCTGTGGCCGTCTTCTCCAGCCACGGCCGCTGCCGTGGCCGGCAGTTGCCTGGCCACGGTGGCCAGGCCACTGCCACAAAATTTTTTTTTTTCTTAACAGGGGGGGGGGACCCCCCGCCCCCCCCCTTTTTTTTCTTGTTCGGCCACGGCCATGGCCGCGGCCGGACAAGGCGGCCAGGGCCGCGGCCGTGGCCGTCTTCTCCGGCCACGGCCGCTGTCGTGGCCGGCAGTGGCCTGGCCACGGTGGCCAGGCCACTGTCACAAAAAAAAAAAAATCTTAACAGGGGGAGGGGGGGGAAACCCCCACGTCCCCCCCTCCTTTTTGAGCAAATATGCAGGATTATTATGGAAAGTTAGTAGAGGTGGTTGAAGTTGAATATCCCGGTTGGCCTTGAAACGAACCGTATTGTTTCGTTGTGATTGGTTCGATCCGATAATTCCTGTGGGCAAAAGGGTTCATAACGACTATAATTTGGTTGAAGTGAACCATCGACGAAGATTACAGAAATATGACCCATTCATCCTTGCATCCCAAGCTCAGCAAGTCTTTTACTGCGGATATCCAAGTTTGCGCAACGACAAGCGAGATTGGTGGGCCGTTTCTAAAATCGTCCCACGTTCAACAATCGTATTAGAGGAGAGTTCATCAAGTCAATCAGCCGAGTGCCCTGCATTTCAAGAGGATGAGATGGAACTGCATGCAATTGAGGACGACACAAGAGCTCCTGAAACATCACTTAGAGATCCAAGTGGTGATGTCCAAGAAATTGCGGATGCAAATGTTCGGTTTCCTTCCGATGATAATGAAACTGATTCGCAATCCGATACGGCATCGGATGTTGAACCAACATTTCACGAAACAAATGACACCGATTAAACATAAAGGTTTTTTAAAATTTAACTTTTTTTTATAAGTGTTAAATTCTTACATAGTCAATCATTAATCGTAATTTAATTGTGTGAATCTTTAGTATTTTCAGTATGAGGGGCAGAGGTAGATCTACCGACGATAGATTGGGTGAGCAGAGACGTAGTTTGGATCCTTCGACATCAGATCACATGAGCGTCGGAGATGGATCTCCAGCAGAGGCGCAGCCTTCGACCTCTGCAGCAGTATTACCATCTACCCGATCGGCACAGACCTCCGAGAGTTCTTCCACCTCGGCCGCACTTTACTTCGACTTGATGCTCAGGGGATGTAAGTATATATTAATTAAAAATATTTGTTATGTTTTTAAGTCATTAACTTATAAACATTGCATTTTTTTAACAGATTCATTGAGCAGCATCATGTCTCCAGCCACATCAGCGCCGTTTTTCAGAGGCGTGCAGATCCCAGTGGCTACGATTGGCGCCACGTATCGCCGCCACGAGGGAGTTTTATTTTTCCGAGTTTCAGGTAAACTTATTAAATACAATTTATCAGTGATATAAAATTTCTTAAAGTTAATAAATTCAGAAACTAACTGTTTATTTTAATGCAGAAAAAGTTTACGTGGGATCCTGCCACCCATGATGCCATTAGGGCAGCATGGGAGGCTCTGACGCGACGCCGATACTCCGACATGCTTCATCGTTGGAGGTCATCGGGTCAGCGTCCTGCGCACGTGCCAGAGGGTATTTGGCACGAGTGGCAGCAGGCCTGGGAGTCCGATGGCTGGCGCAGGAGGTCCGCATCAGCCAGCACGAACCGCCGATCTGAGAAGGGCGGTCCTGGCACGGGTCTCTCCTGTCATACTTCGGGCTCCATTTCGATTCAGGAGCACAGACGGCGTATGGTAAGAAAACATAAATATTTTAATTACTATTTTAGTTATTTACAAATATTTTATTAATATCTTTTTTTTTTGTTATAGACTGAGCAGGAGGGCGGAGATCCTGGTGAGTTTCGTCTATTCAGGGCGACACACACCAGGAGGGACGGCTCCTGGGTCGATACGCGATCACGGGAGGTTGCGGTAAGAAATTAGATTTATGTAGTATCTGTTTAATTTTAAAATTTTATTTCGAGAAATTTATTAACTCATTTATTGTTGATTTCATAATTTCAAGACACGAGTCGAGGAGCTTCGCTCCCAGGCATCGCAGGTCGACTCTACTGATGGGGAGACGCCCGTCGAACTCTCAGCAGAGGAGAGTCGACGTGTGTTTTTGGAGGCTGTTGGTGCCCAGCCACGAGACCGCAGGGTCTATGGTCTGGGCACTAGAGCTTCTACATTTTTTCCCCATCAGGCCTCCAGCTCGCGAGTTCCTGGTGATCTTCCTCCCGAGCGTTTACAGACCTTCGCAGATCTATTGCAGAGGAGGTTCGCCAGGAGGTCGAGCAGGATTTGAGGATCGTATGCGAGGCCGGGATCAGGAGATTGCAGACATGCGAGATGAGATGCATTATTTGCGGGATATGGTTAGCCGCTTGTCGCAGAGTCTTCAGCCTCCACAGCCTCCACAGCCTCCACGTGATCGCCCAGATTCTTGATGTATTTTTTTTTCTTTTTTTATGTTGTAAAAATTAAAATTTTAATATATAAATTATTTTTAAAAATTTATTATTGTTTGGATTGAGTGAAAAATGTTTGTATCAATATTTAGATTTAACGAAATTGTATTAACCGTTTTAATTTTTAATTTTTTATATTTTTTTAAAAATTTAATTTGCAACACATTAGCGATTGAAATTGCATCGCTAATATTTTTAAAATATTATTATTAAATATTACGACACAATGACCTGGCATCGTAATAATTTAAAAATAAATTTAATAGCGATGCATTAGCGACTAAAATTGCTTGCTATTATATCTAAAATATTTTTAATAAATATTACGATGCAATGACCTTGCATCGCAATATTTTAAAAAAAATTTATTTGCGATGCATTAGCGACTCAAATTGCGTCGCTATTATACCAAAAATATTATTATTAAATATTGCGACGTAGCTAGATGCGTCGCAATATTACGACGCAATTTAGTGCATCGCAATATTTAATAATAATTTTAAATATTAAATATTAATTTTAAATTTAGCGACGTATTTGGATGCGTCGCAATATTGCGACCAATGTTGCATCGCAGAGCATCGCAATTGCAACAAATGGGTACTGCAACGGATATCTGAGCGACGTCGTCATTGCGTCGCAATAGCATGTTTAGCGACGTAATTATGACGCATTTGGGCGTCGCAATATTTTATTTCTCTTGTAGTGTTATTTTTATTATTTTGAAAGGATCTACACCGCGGGCATGTAACTTTTTTATGGTTCCATATGAGAACTGTTTAGGTTTAAGCGTAATCATTGCATAGTCTCCTTCATAAAATTTTTTGACTCTTTTATGGGAATTAGCCATATGTTTGTAAGTTTTATTGCTCAAATTAATTTTCTTACTAATTTCTTTATGCAATTCTATAACATGCTGTGCATATGATTCTACATACTTAGAAACTCGTGCATGCATATGGGTAAAGGAATAAGGTCTATGGGCTTCCTTGGTTTGTATCCATGGATAATCTCAAATGGGCTTTTTTCAGTGGACCTACTAACTGAGCTATTGTAGGCAAATTCAGTACGTGGTAACAAAAGGTCCCAATTTTTAGTACTCTCACCAACTAGGAATCTCAACAGGTTTTTAAGACTTCTATTCACAACTTCTGTTTGGCCATCAGTTTGTGGGTGGTAGGAGGTTGAAAAGTTTAGCTTGGTTCCTAATATGTGCCATAGGGTTTTTAGAAATAGCTAGTAAATTGGATATCCCTATCAAACACGATGGTTTTTGATAACCATGTAATCTAACCACTTCATTTAGGAATAGTTTGGCCACCTTTGAAGCATCAAAAGTCTGAGAACAAGGTAAGAAGTGTACCATCTTGAAAAAGCGATCGATCACAACATAGATGGAGTCATGTTTTCGCATATGGTCTTTGATAATCCTAACACAAAATCCATACTAATGTCTTGCAATGGACTATTAGGGATAGGCAAAAGGGTATATAGACCGGTATTTTATTTTTCTATTTGGCAACAACGCGGTTCGACATTGGGCCATCATTTGGGCCACATTTTGCTTGAGGCTAGGCCAAAGAACTGGTCTTCAACTGCTAAAATGATTTTGTTCCTACCAAAATGGCCAGTTAAACCCCCTACATGGGTTTCTTAAATCAAGAATTCTCGGATGGAAGTTCGAGGGATGCATAGCTTATTCCTTTGAAAAGGAAACCATCATGGAGGGTATAGTTACTATACACACTAGTTGGTCCTTAGCGAACAGATTCAAAAATCTTACTAAAGTCAGGATAATTTTTGTATTCTTCTTTCAATTTATCAAATTCTATAACTTCAATACTCACAGAGGTTAAAAGCATGGAACGACGACTCAATGCATCAGCAACTTGATTTTCAGTGCCAGCACGATGCTTCAAAACAAAGGTATAAGCTTGAATGTATTCTATCCACTTGTCGTGCGTAGGGTTTAGTTTCTTTTGAGAACTAAGAAATCAGAATATTTCATGGTCAAAATAAAGGACAAACTCCTATTGTAAGAGATAGTGTCTCCAATACCTTAAGGATTGAACTACTGCATACAATTTCTTATCATAAGTTGAATATTTCAATCTTGTTTCATTCAACTTCTAACTAAAGAAGGCTATAGGGTGGTTCTCTTGACTTAGAACTCCTCCAATTCTAAACCCGAAAGTATCACAAGCGACCTCAAAAACTTTTGAAAAGTAAAGTAGCCTTAAAATTGGCGTTTGGGTCATTTTCTCTTTGATCTCAAGGAAGGCTTTATTGGCATTCTTAGTCCATTCAAAATTTCCTTCTTAATGCAGTCTGTGATTGGTGTAATAATTGTACTAAAACCTTGAATAAATCTCTTATAGAAGGTGGCAAGGCCGTGGAAGCTACGTACATCATGTACACTTTTGGGTATAGGCCACTCAACTATGGATTTAATCTTTTTTTGGGTCAGCAAACACTCCTTCAGGTGTTACGATAAAACCAAGAGAAATGACTCTAGTTGTCATGAAACTGCACTTCTTAAGGTTTGCATAGAGGTTGTCATTCTTAAGGGCTTGACATACTTGTTGTAGATGGTCCAAGTGACTCTCCTTAGTCCCATTGTATATAAGGATGTCATCGAAATTGACTACAATAAATTTTTCAATGAATGGTCTCAATACCTGGGTCATGACCCTCATAAAGGTACTAGGGGCATTTGAGAGGCCAAAGGGCATCACTAATCATTCATGAAGACCATTCTTAGTCTTAAAAGCTATCTTTCACTCATCCTCAGGTCTTATCCTAACTTGGTAATAGCCACTCTTAAGGTCAATTTTAGATAAAATAGTGGCTCCGGCCATCATGTCTAACATATCATCAAGATAGAGAATAAAAAAATGATATTTGACCATTATTTCATTGATGGCATGACTATCTATGCACATTCTCCAAGTGCCATCCTTCTTGGGGGTAAAAAGGGCATGTACCGCACAAGGGTTTCAAACTTTCTTTAATGAATCCCTTTTTGAGAAGATCTTCAACTTGTCTTTGCAACTTTGCAGATTTGGTGGAATTTAGTCTATAATGTGGGATGTTTGGTAAAGTAGCTCATGGGACCAAATCTATGGCATATTGGATGTCCCTTGGTGAAGGAAGGTGATCAAGTAGGTCTTCTGAAAATACATCTTGAAAGTCCCTCAAGATATCTATGACTTTTTGGAATTATTCCTTAGGGTTTTATTCCTGGATTTCCTTTGTAGTCAATATCCAAATGGGTGATCCTTCATTGATCTATCATTCTAGATCCTTAGCATTGATTAAGTGTAATCTCGCTTCTTTTCTCTTAGATTACTAGATCCTCTCTTTTGATTATCTTTATTTGGTGATGAGTTTATAACTATCTTCTTTTCTTGGAAGATGAATGAACAAGAATTGGATTGGCCATATAAGATAGTATCATAGTCATACAACCAAGGACTACCTAAAATGATACTGCTAACTCCCATAAGAAGAACATCGCGCCAAACTTTTTTATGATAAGATTGAATCTGAATCGAAACTTGACACTTCAACTTAATGGGTATGAAAGTTGAATCTATCGATGACACCTTATAGGGATTGGGATGGGGAACAATAGTCAAGCCTAGATTCTTAATGGCCTTAGTTGAAATGGCATTAACACAGCTTTCATTATCTATAATGATCTTATAAACCTTTTCCTTTATTTTGACAAAAGTTTAAAGTATATTGGTCCTTCTCCAATCCTCATGCTCTTTTGTTTGGGTCAGGATACATCTAACAACTCCTATGGTTTCAATGGGATCATTATCTCCTTCATCTCCCTCATATTCATCCACTAGATGTGTTCCAACTTCATAGACTTTTTCTCAAGTTCTTTAAGGGCTTCTGGAGTTTCTTCTTCTAACTCTCCTATATGTAAGGCTCGGGTAGGACATTGACTAGCATAGTGACTAACTTTATGACACCTGAAGCAATGTATATTTTGATAATTATCTTTTTGAACTATATGGGCCTTACCCTTATCATTTTTGTAAGTTAGCGGAGTAGTAGGATTGGGTCGGTTCGAGGGAATTAGTCTAACATTTGGCCTATTTTCAGGGGTACTAATCTTGCTAGTTTCAGGTTGACGGATCAGGGTCCCCTCTGAAATCTTCATAGTCCATAGCGATTTGGTAAGCCTACTCTAGGTCATGGACTTCCCTCAGAAATAATTCCCTTTGGATTTCTTTACGTAGTCCTGTTCTAAACCTAGATAGGGTGACGGCCTCCAACTCGACCATACTACATCTCATGACAAATTTGTTAAACTTGATAATATATTCAGATACGGTTCTATTCCCTTGGCTCAGTCTTTGCCATTGATCTAAAAGCCTCTGATTATAAGATAAGGATAGGTACTTCTCCCTATGTTTGATCTTCATGGCTCTCCATGTGTCTATGGGCATGTCTTCTCTCTGATGACTAAGGCGCTTAACAATTTCGTAGTATAACCTGGCTTATTAGACTAACTTAAGTTTGGCAAATTTGACTTTCTTCTCTTCCAACATCTCATACCACTCAAAGTATTGATCAATGCCACTTTTTCAATCAACATACATCTTAGGGTCTAAATCTTCATCAAAAGTGGGTGCATCCAGTCGTATGTTCCTAAAGACTCTTTCCTTCAAATCCACAAAGTCTTATTATGGGCATCTAGGGTTCTGTTCAGAGGTGAGACATGATGATGGGCTCTTGGACCAAGGAGAGTTGGTCTAGGTGATTCAAGTTTAGTGTGGTTCAATCGGTTCTCTTCAAGGATCCCGATTTGCTCTTCCATTTGATCAAACCTAGTATTTAATTGTCTAAATTGTTCGGTCAGAGTTCTCATTAAAGTTTCAAGATTAGGGTCCATGGTGTAAATTGGTTGTGTTTGGAGATGTTGGTAATAGGCTCCTGACCTGGTGGTCATGCAACACACAAATTTGTTCTAGGGTTTCTAGTCCTAGAAGCTCAAGTAGAATGAATTAACTCAACTTACAATCAACTCAACAATTATCCTTTTCATTGGCCAGGTAAGAGGTGGGGTTATGAGAGGCTTCCTCCGCTCTTGCAGGGACCTAATTAAAGAATCACAAATTTGCTTAAGGCGCTTGCCGTTGGACCCCTAGCCTTAGACACCACTTTCAAGAAATAACTGAAGGATTGAGTGCATTAGTTTCATCACAATACTTGAAACTTAGCCATGTGGGTATCCTTAGCTTTGCTTTAGGTTTTTACCCAATTTTAATTAGGCTTAGAATCGAGATGAGGGTGGTTATTTTGGGTCCAAGGAAAGGTGATGAAATCCTTCCCTTACCTGATATAGAGAAAAGACCCTTAAGTAAATTTAGTGATGCAAGCACACACATATGAAAATCTAAAGTAAAATATGCATATATATATATATATATATATATATATGGTATAGAGTTCCTGATCTATGGTTGGATGATTTTTTTTTTATATGTAGAAAATTTCAGCAACTATCATACTTGTCCTAGTTAACCATGCTATGATACCAAAAATTGATGCGGGACATGCAATAGGATTTTAATTTAAGAACTTAGCAAACTAAATTAAACAATAACTCTTTCCAAATTCATGCGTAGGGGACTATTAGATGAAAGTTGTATTACCCGCAATGTAGTTTTCTTCAATCAAAAGTAGAAAAGACCTAATGATTGAGAAACCATTTTAACTAAGATATGTACCTTCCAAAGATTAGCGGTTGGACTTGAAGACTATCACTCCTCAGAAAGGAGACTCCTAACATAGATGATTCAAAGGAAAGGCAAACCTCCCTTCAACTTGAAATCAAGGATAATCTTGCAGATGTCTAGATGGAGGGTTGAAGTCTGGATAGTGGTTGATGCCTAGATGATGGTTGCTTCTTGGATGGATGCTTGGCGTCTATGAAAAAAAATGGCTTGGATGACGGTTGGTTGGGCTTCACACCCTCTCCCTCATGGAGTGACAAATGCGTAAGCAAATGGAAGAATATAAGAAATTTTCATTCTTTCATAATCATCCCTTATTACAAGAGGGCTTAGGTATTTATAGACTTCCCTAGCATTTTTCAAATTAAAAGTGAGTGCCAAAAATTTTGAATTTTAAAATTTGAATGGAGAAAAAAAAAATATGTTTGAACTTTCATGGATCAAAGGGGGGCATCATTAAGAAAGTTTGGCTTTTTTTTTGGATGGTCAAAAAGGAAGGGTGGGCGATCAAATGGAGGGTGATGTGGTTTTCATCTAGGCATAGGGTGCCCAAATGAAGGGTGAAGTGGTTTTTATCTAGGCAAAGGGTACCCAAATAGAGGGTGAATGGTTTTCATCTAGGCATAGTGATGTGGCACTCCAACTTGTTATTGTAGTTGAGGTGGTTTGCTCTATTTAATCTTCAAGCTTTATTGGTCCTAATTTGAACCCTTCTTGACCCGACATATAAGACTCAACTAATTGCCAAACCAAATTAAACTAAAATTGACCGAGTTGAACCCAACAAACTTAATTGAACATAACAAAACCAAATTGAAAACAGACTTGACTTGACTTAAATTAAATATAGAACATAAAGTGACTTAAGACTAAAATATATTGTAAGAACCCAAAACTTAAGTATTTAAAATCCATAATCTGTGTGGATTGGGTTGAATTGCATACATTCTCTTTCTGATCCTGATACCCGCACTACCATTGAGTCAAAGCACACACTTTCCCTGGTGCCTTTTAGGTAGTAGCAGCTTGGGGTGGATGTGCTGGGTAACTCAACTATTACCTATCTGGGCAATGGGTTGACAAATGACCCATCTTTTGACATGTATAGCAGTGCGAAGCATAATTGAGATATAATTTCTAAATGTAAGGGCCACCACAAGTAAATCAGCTCAAAATTTTCCTTGGCTCAAATACTGCGGTAGGTAAAGCCAACCTCTTTGCCCTAGAATAAAACCCTCAAGCACTCTGAGCAGGTGCCCTTTCAGATATTGATCCTTTCTTTATACCATATCTCTAATAGGTAGAGCCGCATTATGGCCTCTCTCAATGACCAAAGCTTTATCGGCCACTACTCTATAAGTGAATAGTTCAAAGTTTTTGACTTCCCTTTGAATCCTTTGCTACAGACAACTATCAAATTTCTTAGAGATCACAATTTTTGTTGGTTAGAGTAGGAGCATATCGAGATAGCTCCTCAAACTTGTGAAGATATTCTATAATAGTCATATTTCCCTACTCTATTCGATTATATATACTCAAGAGATTTTTTCTCACCTGATACCAGGAGAGTACTTATTACAGAAGACTACTTTAAATCATCCTAGGTGATGTAAGAGATATAATTGCCACCTCTCTTTGATACCTCTGACCTCCACCAGTCTTCAACTTCTCCCTCAAACATAAAAATGGCAAAAAGGACTTGGTTAGACTCAGCACACATTAGGGTCTCAAAATTCGTTTCAACTCTCTTCATCCAAGCCTCCACATCTGAATGGTCTTCAAGGCCTAAGAATGGACTAGGAGCATACTTCTTAAACGCTAGCAGGTTGACCTGTCTATCCCTTCGAAGACCCACTTGCTGATACTACAAAAAAATGGCTTATTATGATGATTTAATTCATTGTAATAAGTATAAAAGTCATCGTATAAGTTATTACGGTGATAAAAATTTATCGTAATATGTCCCAAAATCGTCATAATAAGTTGTTGATTTTATCGTAATAAATACATATTAAGGCAAAAATATATCATCATTATAATTTTTTTAAAAAATATATTTTTAATAAAAACTATTATGGCGACTTAATTTCGCCGTAATAACTATTTATTACGGTAAAATTAAGTCGGCATAATAACTTGTAACCTATTACGGTGACTTAATTTTACCGTAATAGAGAGCTATTATGACGAAATTAAGTCGCCGTAATATGTTACAAGTTATTACGGTGGCGAAATTAAGTCATCGTAATAACTACTAACCTATTATGATGACTTAATTTTGCCATAATAGATATTTATTACAGCAAAATTAAATCACCATAATAAATATTTATTTTAATTTTTTATTTAATATAATATTAAAGAAATGATATTAAAAATAATTTTTTGCTTCAAAATTTTTATAAAAAAATTAATAAAAATTTTCATTCATTCCAATAAAATCATCATATACAATGTTTTTAAAAATATATATTAAAAAAATACATATACTATGGAGGAAATGAGGTCTACTGGGATCTACTAGGAGGAAATCTAGGCACTAGCCATGTAAGTAGTGAGCTCATCAATCCTTTAGATCTCATCGATGATCTTCTGTTACTCAGTGATGATATCCATATGTTGACTCAATTGTTCTCGACACTCATGTAGTTCCCTCGACACTCATGTAGCTCCTTCTTCAATTGCAATTTTTTCAAAGATAAAGAATTACCTTTAATTCTTGACGTACCCTTCGATAGTGGACCTCATCCCCTTTTGTAACCAGATCTAGAACCTAAAACCTTCTCAAAAGTGGCATCCTCATTGATTGGTTCTATTATAGAGTCTTGTGAAGAAAGTCACTCTACTAACTGTGCCTGCAATGAAAAGAAAATAAATTGCAACATGTTTAGTATAAAACATTACATTCAAAAATATTATAATTTTAATTCATAAACTTACATGGGTATCTTCAGCTTTTTCATTTATCCATTGATTCTTTTTTTTGTCAAAATGAAGAGTATTCTACGGATGAAGTCTTGATGGCTCCTCTTGCATAACAGGATCTCTCTGAAAAGAAACAATAATAGTTTAACACAATAAATTCCTTGCAACTCGGTCAAATTAACCTATTATTATTAGACTTTGACAGAAGACTAATGTATAACAATTCATATATGATTTTTACCACATGTAAATAAAGAGATATAGAAGGATATGAGGGGATGGTTCACTAAGCTTAAGGCTTTGTACAAGGATTTGAATGTGGAATTAAAGCTCAATTATAAAAGTACATAGGTAAACTCTTCATACATGCAATCTTTTAGTTCCACTAACATCAAAAGACTATATTCAAAGCATATATGAGTTTTGAAGCTTGGCTCAAGCAAGACATTGCATGAAAATATAAGTAAGTATGCTTAGCATAAGAAATATCAATCACAGTACCATCCAGATTGTGACAGTTAATATATTACTAAAATGTATTATCATCAAGCAAAGAGTCCCTTAGAAAAAACAAATGGTAAGAAACTGCGAAACTGTTGTCATAACCATATTATTTCTGTCACCCAGAATCTGGGGTCAAAATTTGATGGGCTACATGCAATCTATTGTATCTACCTTAATTGCCATGCAATGAACTGCCACTGATTCTTAGCGCCAACAGATTGGCAACCGAAAGGGAAGGATTAGAAGTCTTCAGTGAAATGACCAGCAGCAAATCTGTTAAACCAAGAATGTAATTGTAGAACCACATAACTATTAATCAAATTGTTTTCTGTCAGAAATTGTTACAATAAATATTTTTATAATGAAACGGGAGCTGCATTTGGCTGTGTTCTGCTCCCCCCACATTTAATCACCCTGGCCTATTTTGTTTCCATTGGCTATATTAGTGTGGTGTAGATGCTGTAGAGTGAGAGTGGGTGGTAAAGGCAAATTGTTACAATAGGGAGCTGGGCAACAGTGACAAGGATAGTTTGATGCGACAGAAAGTAGTAGAGGGTAGTGATGTTGATCATCATGTAAATTTATTAGATTTATTAACCAGCCAGCCTATCTTAGAATCTTTAAGGAATTAAAAATGCATGCCAGCAAAGGTTGTTCATCAACCGTAAGATTTATAAAGATTCTAAGTAACAAAACAAAGAAACAAATCCACTAAATATGCACTATGCAAATGTTAGGCTAATCCACTCTGTAACAAATCTTAAACTAATTTGGACTCTTATATGGATAACTGGAGCTGAAGGAATGACTGGACAAAGGCTACTGGGCCTAAATTTCTGGGCTGCAATAAGGCCTGAATTTGGGATGCCCGTTAGTAACATTTAAAGTTCTTTGTGCCCACCTGGTGCAGCTGTGGCAACATAGGAATCAAGCAGATCCCCATCGATTGCTGTAATTCACGTAAGCCGCACCAATCCCCTTGTGGTGTGGCATGTGGCAGGAGGATCCCCTAGGGTGACATGACTCCTTTTTCTTTTCATTTCCTCTTCAGCTCTTCTTTGCCCTTCTTTTTCCTACTCTTATTTCTACACCATTCCCTTTTCTTTCTTTTTCAACCCTTCACCAATATCTGGTGCTTTTCCCCCTTACTTCGTCTCTGAACCTGTTCATGTTTTTATTTTTTCCTTGCTGTTGCAGATAAATCATATCTATATCTGATCTGTTCCAATTTTGTTGATATTTTCAAGAGGAAGCTGTATCTTATCCCAAGGCTGCATCAAATTGTGTGTGCTGTTCTTGGTTTGTTAAGGTCAATTAGCACATTGATGTGTGTGTTGGGGAGGGAAATTAGTTGCCACTGACATCTTGAATTTCCTAAGTTATACTCTTATTCCCTAAGTGTTATATGCTCAACAGGTGACTGGGCTTTGTAGAGGTGGTTTCACTGTTAATTGCTAAGCAGCAAGGGTTTTTTTTTTTTTTTGGTACAGACGGATAATTACATCATTTTAGGGTAGGTCATACCCGATATATCAGAGTATAATAACTGAGAAAGGATCGAGGGCAAGGGTCACCTTGTTGCCAACTCCAGCTATCCGAATGAGAGGCCACCCTACAGCAATCCAGTCAGCCACGATGTTGACTTCGCAATAAACATGACGAATCTGGATATTAGGAGCTTCCAAAACCATAGTGTGGATATCGCACAGAAGGGGGATAGTCGGCATATGGGGGCTAGGCTCCTGCCGGATCCAGCGAACAACAGTGATGGAGTCACCTTCAATAATGAGGCTGCGGGCACCCAATATCTGAGCAGCATAGAAAATACCTGCCATGCTGCATACAATTCGGCTAGGGGCACCAAGACATCAAGTAAACCAAACCTTCCTGCCGCCAACATTTGCATCCGCATCACGAATAACAAAAGCGATCCGGCGCATCTTCCACGAACACTCCCATCAAAGTTTATTTTAACAAACTCTAGAGGGGGGCTCCCAGGAGATATAAACAATACGTCGGTTCGCTGCTGCAATAGCAGGAAAGACCCAGTGGCCAGGGTTTGCAGGATCAAGAAACCCGTGATAGGAGATATACTCAGTATAAAGGGAGACAGCCGACCTAAGAACTCTGCCAGGAAATATACTCATTCGAAAATAGAATCCGATTCCTAGATAACCAGATCTGATAAGCAGCAAGGTTTTTGAATGCTTAATGCTTTAGTATTTCCAAAATTGTTACTTTCTTCTCCATGTGAGTTTAGGATAATTATGATCAAAAGGACTCAAATATGCATTCCATCAAAAAAGCCAAGCAAGTATTCCTTACCATATCATAAGAGTGAGCTGGTATAGACTTCGATCTAGTAAGAGCAGCATATGACTGTAATTTTTGATTAGATTTATTTATTTATGATTTTTTCTACATCAAAGAATGAAAAAGGTTACATGAGTTCGTAAAAAATATAAACTATTAAAATAATTATATGATATATTTACTTTATACTCATCTGAATAAAAATAATCACATAAAAGTTTCAGTCACTCTGCGAGACACGAGATGGCTTATTTTGTTTTGCTAAGCTTACACTTGTGTCCCCCAGTGACTAATGAAGTGTATATAAAGCCGATATCTAAATTCTTGATATACTTTATTCATTTGAAACTCAATACCCTTTTTAATATGATCTAAAGTCATATCAAGATCAAACTTTTCCTGCAAATATATTTAAAAATTATAAAAGTTATAAGGTATATTAAGTACGTTAAAAATAATCTAAAAGTAATATAATACAATTATACTGATTTGAAGTCGATCGATCATAGGTGCTTTCTGTGTATCAGTGATCTCACTCCACTTTCTAACCACAAGTAGAGCCATGTCACATACAACCACTCCTATCTCGATCAGAAACTCGGAGCGAAACTATCTTAATAGTCATCCAACCTCAGGTGGCAGAAGAATAGGCAACTTTTGTTTATGACGCATGTCAATCAGATGTGCGGACTTGTATCCACGAGCAGAATCTCGGCCCCTCTTCTTTGATGACATAGCTACAAAACATAATGAACTAAATTAGTGCAAAATAACATAAAGAAATATAGCCAAAATAAGATAAGTTTAAAGTAGAGTTATTACATGATGCACCACAGATGACCCCTCTGTCAGAGCTGGAATGTAAGGAGAATCATCTAGCCTCGATGTAGCAGGAGTATCTCTCAAAGACATCTACAAACAAACATACAAACTAGAATTAATAAATAAGAAAGTATAAGAACATATAGTTATAATACGTAAAAAAAAAAACATGAATGCTACCAAATTAATCACTGTCATCACTAATATGTTTATTGTCTTCATCATCCTACATATCAAAACTATATATAGATCCCTCACTGTCATAATCAGCTAGTGTGTCGTCCTCTTTAACATCTTCGCATATAAACTCATCTTGACCGACATCACTTTGACCTCTAATGTTTTCTTGAATTGTAACTATTTCAGCATCAGTGTCCATACGCCGAGATGTTATTAAGTCCATGTCAGGTTGCTCACATGTGAATCGAAGGACTGCTGAATCATCTTCTTGATATACTTCTTCCTGAACATCATCATTTTTTTTTAAATATCCCACAAATGATGATGATAAACCTTGTATACCACTTTCCAATTAGAATTGTTCTTCAAATCATCCAAGTAAAAAACCTTTTCAGCTTGTGATGCTAAAATGAATGGCTCATGTTTATACCATTGTGAACTAATATTTATACTTGTAATGTCATAATGTTGTTGCATTCTTCTGTGCTTTGGTTCAGTTTCAAACCATTTGCACTTGAACATTATCGCCTTACAACCTTTAACAAAATGAAATTCAAGGACCTCTAATAATATACCATAAAAGTTAATTTCTTCTCCTAGATGAGTAGAGGGAACACAAATGCTACTATTCTGTATTTTATGGCTAACATCCCAATTAGCAGTGATAAATTTAACGTCGTTCACCACACAGCCAGTATACGAGCACACACGACTGTTGGGACCAATAGCCAATGAATAAAGCTCATTAGTAGCTTCAGATGCCCCAACAAAATGCTTATTTAACATTTGGATAAACCAAACATCAATGTCATTTGAAATAAAGATACATGATATAATAATTTACAATATTAATGAATATACGGGCTTACTTCATTTTTAAACCACTCAAAAAATCTTTCCTTATGTAATTGGTCCAGTTGTTCCAATCCAGTTGGATTTAGCTAATCAATGTGTTGGCTATAGAGAACATTACGAGTACTATAGATAATTTAGGGATATGAAGAAATAATTTTACAAGTATACTTACTTGAGAAATGGTTGCACCTTTGGACAATTATTGATGAGGTACTTGTTGGCCCAGATGGCAACCTAAGAGGGGGGTGAATTGGGTTCTTTAAAAATTTTAACTCTTTGAAAATATTTTGATTGATATAAAGATGCTCAAATGAACTAAATTAATTGAAGCAAAGCACAAATGAGATTGATAGAGAGAGAGAGATAATATGCATGATAAACACAAAGATTTTATAGTGGTTCGGTGTATCCAACACCTACGTCCACTCCCAAGCAGCACTTGGGTCCACACTATAATCTACTTGATTACAGTCGAGTTTTTTACAAGCTCATAACTCTAACTTGTTGTTTTCCTCCGGGATCACAACGAACCCAGCTGGTTTTTTCGGCTCACCAGCACAAAACCCAAACCACAAGCTAACCTTAGCTTGTTCCGAGGTATACCACATCTAATTCAATCCCCTGATTGAATTAGCAAACAACAATGAAATATATAGTTTTGAATACAAAACAACTCCTCAAATGAGCAAATATACAATTAATTAAATAAAGGTAAGAAAAGCCTGTTTGAAGCGATTTGGATGTGTGTTTTTCTTCTTTTCCTTTTCTCCCTTGAATGATTGAATCAGGCCTCAGCTCATATTCCTCACAAAAAATCACGGTTGAGAAGTTGGGAAAAATAGGGCTTTTGCTTTCTTCCTTTTCACATGGGAAATCCTTTAATTTGAGCTTTGAATGCTTTAGATTTCTCTTTGGACTCTCTAGGATTGGTTGATGTGAGCTCTGAGTCTTTCCTCTTTGATTTCTCCCTCTTTCTTTCATAAGATTTTTTGATTTTTCACAAAATATTTCTCTCTTTTTGTTCTTTTTTTCAAACGACGAATCCCCTTTTTATAGACTTCTTAATCTAAGGTTTTTTATGGAAAACTAGCCATTGTGAGATGCTTGGATGTTTCTACACACAAAGAAAAATAGCCGTTAGAGGTTAGGTGAGAAAAATATTATCGTTTGAGCTGATCTGTCACTTTTAAAAATTCACATATGACATGTTGGAGTCGGCTCCAACTTTTCATGTGTCGGCTCCAAGTCGGGGTGTTCAAAAATAGTAAGTAAAAGTTGTTGAGGAGTCGGCTCTGAAAAAGTAATGTGTCGGCTTTGCGCTTTCGCGAGTCGGCTCTAGAATCCAAAGGTGTTAACTCTAACAATGTCCAAAAATATGCTCTCTATACTCAGGTTAGAGTCGGCTCTAGAATCTCAGGTGTCGGCTCCAACTTTTAGGTGTCGGCTCCTGAACTCCAGATGTCGGCTCCAGAAACTAACGCAGAAACCACTTCTCTGTATCTCAGGTTGAAGTCGGCTCCGAAACTATAGGTGTCACTCCAGACCGTGCTTAGAAATGTTCTGATACGCCCTGGGGTCAGCTCCGAACTGTTGAGGTGTCGACTCTAAGTTCTGAACTTAAATAATTTCCTTTCAAACTTGATTCAAAACTTATTCCTTTATTCCTTTTGATTAATTAATCAACCTTAATGCCTGAAACACTTATCAAATATATAGAAACATGATGAATATACTCATGGCTTTTGTTAATCATCAAAATCAATAATTGGTCAACAATCTCCCCCTTTTTGATGATGACAAAAACATTGAGTATATGCATGATTAAACAATGAAAGTTTCAAAGCAAATTTTAAGTTGTCATAGTTAAGCTCCCCCTGAATGAGATAGCTCCCCCTATGATGCTCAAATTTACATCTTTTCTTCCTATCATTCATGCTATTAAGTTCATTCTATTTGATACCGGTTAATTAATGAAATTCATTCAATGTATATATATAATTATCTTCTCTTTTCCTTGTACATTTAATTGTAACTTTTATGCATATACAAATATTTACTTCTCCCCTTTTTTGTAATCAACAAAAAGGTTAAGAAGTATAGATCAATGCATTAAACATAAGTGAATCAATACTCAATTCAAGTCATTCAAAATCAAGATGCAAAGATATCAAATATGATATTCATTAGAGTATCAAAACATTACATCATAAATACTTTCAACTATATCAAAATGTTGCTTTCATTACATCAAAATCCTAAACTTCAAATCTAATTACATCAAAAGAAAAGATTCGTTATATCAAAAGAAATTCAAACTAAACTTCTAACAACAAAAGGTAGAAACATCAAATTCTGAAACGGTTCTTGAGTTCTTCTAAGAGTTGTCCCATTCCATCCCTTTGAACTCTGATAAATTCATTTAACCTTCTATCAAAGAATGCAGATGCCACTGTGATTTTTCCTGAAGTTCTGCATTGCATCTAGAATAAGTCTTAGAATCTCCTCCAAATTCTTTGAGTTCCTCAAATATGCATGAGATCATTCTTTAAAGATTCTGAAGAAGATCCAAGGGTGGACTCAATCTTGCTCACCCTTTCATCCAAGGAATAAAATAATTCTCTCAAGCTCATTAGACTACTATCTATCTTAGTCTTCATCTCTTCTTTGTGAGTACTAAATAATTCTTTAAGTTGCTCTAACTGAACATTAGAAAAATCAATAGAAGGAACAGGCAATGGTACAGGTGCAGGAACTGGAGTAGGTACCGGTGGTGGTGATGATCTGCTAGGCTCTTATGATGCCTCACTGATGGACCTGCCTCAGATGGTGCAATGGCTCCAATGTCAGCTGCTCTCTCATCTAGTTGACCTTTTCTTTTCCATCTGCCATCCACTTTCACAAATCCCATTCTATGCACTATAGCCAAGCTGTAATAATCAGTGTGCCTTAGGTTTTTCAATGGCTCATTCTCAGAAATAACAACTCCTTGACTTTTGAATGCCATGGTCAGGACCATTCCATAAGGCAAGGTCGATCTCCTCTTGCTCCAGCCTCAGCCATGTACCATATCATCATTCCTGCTAGATTGATTGGCTGACCCATCAAAATACAATCCATGATCACTATGTCTCGCTCTGAGACATACTCAAACATGCCAGTTTTAGAAAATAGGATCCTACCACATATATTATGTAACAGTATAAGCTCAAGAGGCAAATGATTTGCCCTAACTTCCTCAAACTCGGTGAAGTCTCTACCCAACATCCTTGACAATGCTCCTGCTCTATCACTGTGACTATTTGCAATCAATCCTACAACAGGGATTTCTAAAAGATTTCCTAAAATTTGAATGTGAGATGGATTCTTCTTCCTCTAACCATACTAACTAATCCTCCATCTCCTCTTGGCAAATTGAAGTAAAATTCCTTAACTAGAGCCGGATAAGTGGGTACGTCTAAGGAACATACCTTATCCCAACCGAGTTCCTTGATTTGTCTCCCAATAGCAAAACCCTCGGCTTCAAAAAATGATTCAGCTAGGGTACGTCTAAGGAACATACCTTATCCCATAGTAATGATTCGGCCAGCTAGGGTATCAACTTGTGGTGAGGAGGGGCTAGGAATGGCACTGGGAGTGGATGCGGTTGAGCTGGAGGATGATTCCGGAGAGGGTTCATGCGCCAGACGCCTTGCCGCATGCTTCCCCATTGTTACTCTTCTTCCAAACAACGATCCTCTATGCTTGGGTGCCATTGAGTGCTATGGAGAGGCTAATTTAAGAGATTTAGGGTTTTGGGAAAAGTTTGAGAGAGTTTGAGAGTTTAGAGTCGATTGAAATAAAGAGGAGTCGGCTCTGCCCTAATAGTTAACCTGGGACCACTTGGAGTCGACTCCTGCAAAGCGAGGTATCGGCTCCAGGTCGCTAATACAGTCAGCGCCCGAAGTGGAGTCGGCTCCGCTAAGGCGGGTGTCGACTCTAAGGTCTCAGACCGAGAGCGACACAACGAGGTGTCGACTCCACTAATAAGGGTGTCGACTCCACTGACAGTTTCAGAAAAAAAATAGGAGTTTCAATGATCCGAAACTTGTCAAAAGAAAATCAATAAATTTTGGATAAAATCTTTGGAATGTATAGAATCAAATGTTCAATTATCTAGATAAATTTCCTTAGAATCATGAAGGATTTTTCAAGAAATTGATTGAATTCAGATAGTCAATCTTAAGGATTTCAAAATTATTCCAATGGGTCACAAATCCCTAACTCTCCTCTAAGATAACAAAATCTCTCTTCACTCAAAGGTTTTGTAAATATGTCAGCTAATTGTTCTTCAGTGACATAATCAAGACAAATTTCATCATTAGCTACATGTTCTCTTATAAAATGATATCTAATTTCTATGTGTTTTGTTCTTGAATGTTGATTGGATTTTTAGTTAAATTGATTGCGCTAGTGTTATCACATCTTATGGAGTTTTATCAAGTGTGATACCATAGTCTTCAAGTTGTCGCTTAATCCATAGGATTTGCGCACAGCAACTTCCAGCTGCTACATATTCAGCTTCAGTAGTTGATAATGCAACTGAATTTTGCTTTTTGCTAAACCATGAGATTAAGTTACTTCCTAAGAATTGGCATGCACCACTTGTGCTTTTTCTATCTAATTTACATCCAGCATAATCAGAATCTGAATATGCAATTAGGTTTAATGTGAGTCTCTAGAATACCATAAACCTACATTTTTAGTTCCATTTAGATATCTTAAAATTCTTTTAACAGCTATTAAATGTGATTCTTTAGGTTCAGATTGAAATCTAGCACATAAACATACTGAAACATAATATCTGGTCTACTTGCTGTTAAATAAAGAAGGGATCCGATATACCTCGATAATACTTTTGATCAACTTTTTACCTTCTTCATCTTTGTCCAGCTTGCATGAAGGACTCATTGGTGTTCCGAGGGGTTTCATTGATTCCATACCAAACTTTTTGAGTATTTCTCTTGTGTATTTGGTTTGGTTGATGAAAGATTCCCTCTTTGCTTTGTTTGATTTGGAGTCCAAGGAAGAAGTTGAGTTCTCCCATCATGCTCATCTCGAATTCTCCCTGCATTAACTTTGCAAATTCTTGACAAAGAGAATGTTAGTAGCACCAAAAAATATCTACGTATATTTGTACTACAAGTAAATCTTTACTTTTCTTTTCAAAAACAAAGTTTTATCAACATTTCCTCTTGTAAAATCATTTTCTATTAAAATTTACTTAACCTATCATACCAAGCTCTAGGTGCTTGTTTCAAACCATATAAAGCTTTGTGCAATTTAAAAACGTGATTTGAAAATTCGTGATCTTCAAAACCTGGTGGTTGTTCTACATAAACTTCTTCATTTATAAATCCATTTAAAAATGCGCTTTTTACATCCATTTGAAATAAGTTAAATTCATATGACATGCAAATGCAAGTAATAGTCTAATGGCTTCTAATCTAGCTACAGGTGCAAAGGTTTCATCAAAATCAATACCTTCTTCTTGATTATATCCTTTAACCAATCTAGCTTTGTTTCTAATTACTATGCCATTTTCATCTAGTTTATTTCTAAAACCCATTTTGATCCTATTACTGAATGATTTTTAGGTCTTTCAACTAAGGTCCATACATTATTTCTAGTAAATTGATTTAATTCTTCTTGCATAGCTAACATCCAATTATTATCTTTTTCAGCTTCTTCTATAGTTTTAGGTTCAATTTGTGATACAAATGCAAGATGATTACTAATATTTCTCATATATGATCTAGTTCTTATTCCTTGAGATGGATCACCTATAATCAATTCCTTGGATGACTATAGGCATATCTCCAGTCTCTTGGAAGATCTACATCATTATGATCAGTATTAACATCATCGTCCTTATGTGAATCATCATCTTTAGCTTCTTGTTCATGATCTGAAGATACTTCAATATTAAGTTTTTCAAGATCTTTTTCAATTATCTTCTTCCTCATCATCAATCTTTTCAGAACTAGATGCTAAAGATCATCAAAAACTACATGAATGGATTCTTCAACTACTAAGGTTTCTTGTTAAAGATCTATATGCTTTACTAGTTGTTGAATATCCTAAGAAATTCCTTCATCAGATTTAGCATCAAATTTTCCTAAGTTGTTTTTACCATTATTATGAATGAAACATTTACATCCAAATGCATGAAAGTATTTTATATTTGGTTTTCTTTCATTCCATAATTCATAAGGTTTTCTTTAAGAATTGGTCTTATTAAAGCTCTATTTAAGATGTAACATGCTGTGTTAATTGCTTCCGCCCAAAAGTACTTTGGTAGTTGCTTTCACATAGCATGGTACGGGCCATGTCTTCTAGAGTCCTATTTTTCTTTCAACTACACCATTTTTTGTGGAGTCCTAGGGGCTGAAAAATTATGATTAATTCCATTTTCAGTGCAGAAATTTTCAAATAAGTGATTTTCAAATTCTGTTCCATGATCACTTCTTAGAGATACTATGTAGTGTTTTTCTCATTTGTGACTTTCTTGAAGAATTTCAGGAATATCGAGAAAGTCTCATCTTTGTGAGCTAAAAACATACCCAAGTATATCTAGAATAATCATCTACAATCACTAGACCATATTTCTTTCCTCCTAGACTTGTGGTTCTAGTTGGTCCAAAAGGTCCATGTGAAGTAGCTCTAGTGGCCTAGAAGTTGAAACAATGTTTTAGATTTAAAGAACTTCTAGTTTGTTTTCCAAATTGACATGCATCACATATTTTATTATTTTCAAAATCTAGTTTAGGTAATCCTTTAACTAAATCCATTTTAATTAATTTTGAAATAAGGTGTGTGCTTGCATGACCTAATCTACGATGCCACAACCAACTAATTTCATTTATGTTAGCATTGTCAGCAATTAAGCAATGATCACTCAAGATAATTTTTCTAAATCAACTAAGTAAACATTGCCATGTCTATACCAGTAAATACAATGCTATCATCAATGAATTAGTTACAGTGCAAATGGAAGATTTAAATGAAACATTAAAGTTTATCACATAATTGGCTTATACTAATTAGATTATGCTTCAAACCATCAACATAAAGTACATTATCAATAAAAGTAGATGGAGTTATGCGAACTTTACCAAGGCCCATAATTTGACCTTTACCGTTATCGCCAAACGTAACAACTCCACCTTCTTTTTCTTCAAGGGTGATGAATTCATCTTTGTCACCCGTCATATGTCTTGAGCAGCCACTATCAAGGTACCACTTTTTTTTGATCTTTTGGCTACAAGACATTCCTGCAAGATATCAAACTTTATGTTTAGGTACCCAAGCTTTCTTGGGTCCTTCATGGTTAGTAGCAATAAAGATTGTTCCTTTCGGAACCCATATTTTCTTTCTTTAACACTTAAATTCTTATTAATTTTTTGAAATTACATTCATAAGTTTATGTCCTTTTTGTTACAGCAATAACATGAAACATTATTTTTATCTTGTTCTTTCTAAAGAAATTTTAAACATACTTTTGTTTCATGTTGGGCTTATAACCTAATCCAGCTTTATCAAATACAGCTCTTTGATTACTTAATAGTAAATTTAATTTTTTGAACTAAATGTAAATTTATCGATAATTTTTATATTTATCAATTTCTTTCTTTAAATTAATGTTTTCATTAGAAATTGATTCTTTTTCTTTTAAAAAATCTTTCTTTTCAGATTTTAAATCCTTAATTTCAAAAACTAATTCATTTTCTCTTTAAGAAGTTTTACATTTTTAGTTTTCAAAAATTTTCTTTTCTTTTTAAAACTTTAAAATCATCAACTAATTCATTAAATGCACCAAATAATTCTTCAAATGTAAATTCATGAGTTTCAGAACTTACCTCATCTTCTTCTTTGCCATAAAGCAAATGTTTGCAACTTCATTTGTAACATAAGCCTTCTTCTTCTTTTTGTAGGCTTTCTTCAATTGAGACAATCATATCTAAAGTGCCCCGGTTTCTTACATTCATAACATATGAGGGGTTCTTTTTTCTTGTCCTTGTCCTTCTTTTTTTTTTCATCTTTCATTTTTTGTTCCATACCTTTTCTTATGGAAAGGTCTCCTTCTTTGCATGAATCTTTTAAATTTCTTAGCAAGGAGTGCAGTCTCATCATCATCGTCTTCATCCTCACTGCTGCTTTTCTAATTTCTGCAGCCTTAAGAGCAATAGTTCTCTTCTTCTTAATGTCTTCCTCTATATGCTGCTTCATTGTTAATTCATGGGTCATCAAGGATCCAAGTAGCTCCTCCAAAGGTAAGGCATTGAGGTCCTTGGCTTCTTGTGTTGACCCAATTATTAATTTTGATGATAAACAAAACTATTTGAGTATAACTCATGAAGTTACTAATGATTTTGATTAAGTGTTTCAGTTTATAACTTGTTTAAATGATCAAAATCTCGAGAGAAATCAAGTTCGGAGCTTAATTCTAATGTCAAGGTAAGATTACAGACATTAGAGTCGACACCTAGAATCACAGAGTCGACTCTAGAAAATGGCACGGATTAGAGTCGACACCTGGAACCTGTAGAGTCGACTCCAGTAGAAAAATAGAGAGATGGTTTTTTAGGTCTCAAATTAGAGTTGACACCTGAGGAGTTAGAGTTGACTCCAGAAAAAAATGTGTCGACCCCAGAAAAGTTAGAGCAGACTCCAAATCGGGTTGTTTTGGGGATTTCAAGTTAGAGTCGACCCTAGGAAAGTCAGAGCCGACTTTAGATTGTCAGAAACGACTTTCAGATGTGTCAGAACGTCTCTAAACCTTATTTTTATTTTAAATCTTAACGGCTATTACCTTATTTATTCCTAACTTTTCTTCTATTTTGATTCTAACGGATAGTTTTCATCTATTCTTAGTTTTGAAGGATCTATAAAAGCATGAGGGTGTGACCATTTAAAAAATAGAGAGAAAAAGAAAAATAGAGAAGAAAAAGAAGAGAAAAATCTGAGAGAAAATTAGAGGAAAAAAAATCAAAAGAAAGATCGTATTGATTCCCTAAGAGAAAAGAGAGAAATCCCTAGTCTTCACACTTTCATTTTGAAGAGATTTCTAAGTTTGAAGAAGCAAACAAGCAAGCCCTATTTCCTGATCTTCATCTGTTCTTCCGAGCTTCAAGAGAATACTCAAGGAAGATCCATTCAAAAGCAAGAAAGAGGAGAAGAATCAAGCCACAAAGATCTACAAATCAGGCTTACATTTCTATCTCTTTGTTTGAATAGTTAACTTATCTTATTTGCTCATTTAAGGAGCAGTTGTTGTATCAAACATTCTTGTTTTTCTTGTGAACTGAGTCAATCAGGTGATTAAATCAGTTGAGGCAGATTGCCTTGTGCAAGCTGTTGCTTGTGTGTAAGGTTTTGTGCTGGTGAACCTTGAAAACCAGCTGGGTTCGTTGTGTGCCTGGAAAAACAACAAGTTTGAGTTGTGATCTTGTGAAACAACTCTGCTGTAATCAAGGTTGATTATAGTGTGACCCAAGAGGTACTTAGGAGTGGACGTAGGTGTAGGTACATCGAACCACTATAAAATTTCTGTGTTTGCAGTACTTGACTCTTTATCTCTTCCTCTTCATCTCCTCATTGCATATTCTATTTTAATTATTGAATATCTGTGATTTAGTTTAAGTTGGGATTTACTTCAAAAGAGCTTAATTTTTTTAAAAGACCCAATTCACACCCCCCTCTTGGGTTGCTATCTAGGACAACAATTGGTATCAGAGCTAGTGCTCATTTTTCCTTGATCTAACAATCAAGAGTTAAAGATCCAAATGGCAGCTCAAGTTGGCTCAACCTTTTCTGAAGGACAATCTACGAATCGTCCTCCTTTATTTAATGGTTCTAATTATTCTTATTGGAAAGCTAGAATGAAAATCTTCATTCAAGCACTTGACTATAATCTATGGAGTATTATAGTCAATGGACCTCACACACCCACTACAAGACTTAATGGCATGAAAATTCCTAAACCGGAAACAGAATGGGATGAACATGATAAGAAGTTGGCACAACTAAATGCCAAGGGTATGAATGTTTTGTACTGTTCTTTAGATGCAATGAATTTAATCGTATATCTGTTTGCATGTCTGCTAAAGAAATTTGGGATAAATTAGAGGTTACCCATGAGGGAACCAATCAGGTAAAGGAATCCAAGATTAACATGCTTGTTCATAAATATGAATTGTTCAAAATGGATGCATGTGAATCTATTTCTGATATGTTTACAAGATTTACTGACATTGTTAATGGTTTAAAAAGTCTTGGTAAATCTTATGATAACTCTGATCTTGTGAGAAAGGTGTTGCGTTCTTTGCCTAGGACATGGGAAGCTAAAGTCACTGCAATATAAGAGGCAAAAGATCTGAGCACTCTACCCCTAGAAGAACTTTTGGGATCCTTGATGACTCATGAGCTTCAAGTCAAGCAACATGTTAATGAAGATGAGTCAAAGAAGAAAAGGACTATGGCTCTCAAAATTTCAGAATGTAAGGAAGAATCTGATGAATCTGAAGATGACAGTGATGATGAGGACATGGCACTCATCACAAGGAAATTCAAGAGATTCATGAAGAAGAAGAAATTTGAAAAGAAAAAGCCCTTTGTTAGAAAAGATGAGACAAAGGAAAAGAAAAGAAAAAATCTGTTTTGAATGCAAGAAACCGGGACATTTCAAATCTGAATGTCCACAACTCAAAAAGGCCCTCCAGAGATTCAAAAAGAAGGCAATGATGGCTACCTGGAGTGATTCGAAAAGCTCAAGTTCCAAGAAGATGAAAAGAAAGAAATAGCCAATCTTTGCTTCATGGCGACAATGATGAGGTGAGTCCGAGTTTTCTAGATGATTTTACATTTGAAGAATTGCATAGTGCTTTTTATGAACTAATTGATGATTATGCAAATCTGAGCTCAAAAAATAAAGATTTGAAGAATCAAATGCAAAATCTATCTTTAGAAAATGAAAAGCATATTGTAGAAAATAATTTCTAAAGAAAGAAAATAAAAATTTGAAAATAAATTGACAGGCTTAAACCCATTGTTGATAAATTTACTTTAAGCTATATCAAACTAAATATGATTTTGGATAATCAAAAGGCTGTTTTTAATAAAGCTGGATTAGGATATAATCCACTTAAAAAGCAAAATCTTTGAAAAATATTTTTGTACATGATGAAAAATCATCAAATATTACTTGTTTTAAATGTGGAAATAAAGGACATAAATCTTATATGTGTAAAACTCACATGATAAAAAAAGATGATTTGGGTTCCTAAAGGAACAGTATTCATTGCTTCTAACCATGAAGGACCCAAGAAAGCTTGGGTACCTAAAATTAAGAGATGAATATTTTGCAGGAATGTCTTGCAGCCAAAAGATCAAAAAAAAGTGGTATCTTGATAGTGGCTGCTCAAGACATATGACGGGTGACAAAGATCAATTCATCACCCTTGAGAGAAAAGAGGTGGAGTTGTTACTTTTGGTGATAATGGTAAGGTCAATCATGGGCATTGGTAAATTCAAATACTCCATCTACCTATGTTGATAATGTACTTTATGTTAATGGTTTGAAGCATAACTTATTAGTATAGCCAATGTGATAAAGGTTTAAAGTTTCATTTGAAG
Source organism: Calamus simplicifolius (assembly GCA_900491605.1). Taxonomy (NCBI): domain Eukaryota; kingdom Viridiplantae; phylum Streptophyta; class Magnoliopsida; order Arecales; family Arecaceae; genus Calamus; species Calamus simplicifolius. Next base: position 462,053 of record UESW01004202.1, read on the forward strand.
CTTCTATTTGCACTGTACTAATCCTATTGATAGTAGCATTGTTTTGTTGGTAAACATGGCAATGTATACTTAATTGATTTGAAAACTTATCTCAAGTAATCATTGCTTAATTGCTGATAATGCTAAGATGAATGAATTGGTGGTATGGCATCGTAGATTAGGTCATGCAAGCACACACTTATTTCAAAATTTTAAAATGGATTTAGTTAAAGGTATTACCTAAACTTAGATTTTGAAAATAATAAAATATGTGATGCATGTCAATTTGGAAAACAAACTAGAAGTTCTTTCAAATCTAAAATATTGTTTCAACTTCTAGGCCCCTAGAGCTACTTCACATGGACCTTTTGGACCAACTAGAACCACAAGTCTAGGAGGAAAGAAATATGGTCTTGTGATTGTAGATGATTATCTAGATTACTTGGGTAATGTTTTTAGCTCACAAAGATGAGACTTTCTCAATATTCCTGAAATTTTTCAAGAAAGTCACAAATGAGAAAAACACTACCATAGTATCTCTAAGAAGTGATCATGGGAACTGAATTTGAAAATCACTTATTTGAAAATTCTTTTTGAAAATGGAATTAATCATAATTTTTCTGCCCCTAGGACTCCAACAAAATGAGTTGTAGAAGGAAAAATAGGACTCTAGAAGACATGGCCCGTACCATGCTATGTGAAAGCAACTCCCAAAGTACTTTTGGGCGGAAGCTATTAACACAGCATGTTACATCTTAAATAGAGCCCTAATAAGACCAATCCTTAAGAAAACACCTTATGAACTTATGGAATGAAGAAAACCCAATATAAAATACTTTCATGCATTTGGATGTAAATGCTTTCATTCATAATAATGGTAAAATAATCTTAGGAAAATTTGATGCTAAATCTGATGAAGGAATTTTTCTAGGATATTCAACAACTAGTAAAGCTATAGAGTATTTAACAAGAAAGTCTAGTTGTTGAAGAATCCATTCATGTAGTTTTGATGAGTCTTTAGCATCAAGTTCTGAAAAGATTGATGATGAGGAAGATACAAACATAATTGAAAAGATCTTGAAAAAATTAGATGTATCTTCAGATCATGAACAAGAGCTAAAGATGATGATTCACATAAGGACTGATGATTGAATATGATCATAATGATATAGATCTTCCAGAGATTGGAGATATGCTCATATCATCCAAGGATTTGATTATAGGTGATCCATCTCAAGGAATAAGAACTAGATCATCCATGAGAAATATTAGTAATCATCTTGCATTTGTATCTCAAATTGAACCTAAAACTATAGAAGAAGCTGAAAAAGATAATAATTGGATGTTAGCTATGCAAGAAGAATTAAATCAATTTACTAGAAATAATGTTGGACCCTTAGTTGAAAGACCTAAAACCATTCTAAATAGGATCAAAATGGGTTTTTAGAAATAAATTAGATGAAAATGGCATAGTAATTAGAAAAAGCTAGATAGTTGCTAAAGGATATAATCAAGAAGAAGGTATTGATTTTGATGAAACCTTTGCACCTGTAGCTAGATTAGAAGCCATTAGACTATTACTTGCATTTGCATGTCATATGAATTTCAACTTATTTCAAATGGATGTTAAAAGCGCATTTTTAAATGGATTTATAAATGAAGAAGTTTATGTAGAACAACCACCAGGTTTTGAAGATCATGAATTTTCAAATCACGTTTTTAAATTGCACAAAGCTTTATGGTTTGAAACAAGCACCTAGAGCTTGGTATGATAGATTAAGTAAATTTTTAATTGAAAATGATTTACAAGAGGAAATGTTGATAAAACCTTGTTTTTAAAAAGAAAAGAAAGATTTATTGTAGTACAAATTACGTTGATGATATTTTTGGTGCTACTAACGATCTTCTTTGTCAAGAATTTGCTAAGTTAATGCAGGGAGAATTCGAGATGAGCATGATGGGAGAACTCAACTTCTTCCTTGGACTCCAAATCAAACAAGAGAAAGGAAATTTTCATCAACCAAACAAAGTACACAAGGAAATACTCAAAAGTTTGGTATGGAATCAATGAAACCCCTCGGAACTCCAATGAGTCCTTCATGCAAGCTGGACAAAGATGAAGAAGGTAAGAAAGTTGATCAAAAACATTATCGAGGTATGATCGGATCCCTTCTTTATTTAACTGCAAGTAGACCTGATATTATGTTTGCTGTTTGTTTATGTGCTAGATTTCAATCTGAACCTAAAGAATCACATTTAATTGCTGTTAAAAGAATCTTTAGATATCTAAATGGAACTAAAAATGTAGGTTATGGTATTCTAGAGACTCAACATTAAATTAATTGCATATTCTGATTCTGATTATGCTGGATGTAAACTAGATAGAAAAAGCACAAGTGGTGCATGCCAATTTTAGGAAGTAACTTAATCTCATGGTTTAGCAAAAGCAAAATTCAGTTGCATTATCACTACTGAAGCTGAATATGTTGCAGCTGGAAGTTGCTGTGCTCAAATCCTATGGATTAAGCGACAACTTGAAGATTATGGTATCACACTTGATAAAACCTATAAGATGTGATAATACTAGTGCAATCAATCTAACTAAGAATCCAATTCAACATTCAAGAACTAAACACATAGAAATTAGATATCATTTATAAGAGAACATGTAGCTAATAATGAAATTTGTCTTGATTATGTAAACACTGAAGATCAATTAGCTGATATATTTACCAAACCTTGAGTGAAGAGAGATTTTGTTATCTTAGAGGAGAATTAGGAGTTTGTGATCCTTAGAATGATTTTCTGAAACTCTCAAGGACAACTATCTAGATTTCGGTAAATTTCTTGAAAATCTTTATACTTTATAAGAAATTTATCTAGAAGTTTGATTCATTGATTCCCCAATTATTAAGGAGAATTTATCTAGATTTGAGATCAATTTGATTAGTTTCATATCCTTGAAATTCACTTTTTTTACTGAAACTATTTGGAGTCGACACCTTCAGTCTTGGAGTCGACACCTTATTTTTAGAGCTTTCTGTCTGCTCATTAGAGCCGACTCTGGCTTCTGCAGAGCCGACTCTAATTCGAGCGCTGACTAATTTTTTGTTCAAAGCCGACACCTCACTTTGCGGGAGTCGACTCTAAGTGAAAAATCATCACTTTATTAGGGCAGAGTCGACACTTTTAATGACTCAATCCTTCTCAAATCCTTTTCAAATCCTTCTCCAAATCATTCCAAACTTTTCCAAACTCTTCAAAACCCTTGATTCCAACCTCCATTGACCTCCAATGGCTCCCAAGAACGAGGATCCATGGTTGGTGCGGCCATTCCCACTGGGAGAGCTCCGTCGAAGAACTGCGAGGCAATCGTCTTCTAGCTCTTCGTCTTCCTCTTCTTCTACTCCGGAGGCTTCTCCATCATCCACCCATTGACTTGTTAGCCGGGAAGGTTATCACTACGGGAAGGAAGGTAGATTTTAATTATTTGAGTTGGAAGGTTTTTCTATTGGGAGACAAATAAGAGAAATGGGTTGGGAGAAATTTGCTTCTGGATGTTCCGACCTACCCTGCCCTTGTGAAGGAGTTCTACAAGATCTATGTAGAGGAGAAGGAGGTCTTGTGAGTTTTGTGAGGAACCAGAGTGGTGATCACTACAGAGTCACTAGGAAATCTTTTGGAGATGCCCACTGTTGGTTTGACTGCCTGTCACATGATGACTGGAGCCCTGTCAAGGATGCTTGGAAGGGAAGTTTCTGAGTTTGAAGAGGTAATGGCAAATCAACTCAATTTGGAACTCAGATTACTTCATAATATTTGTGGTAGAATCTTGTTTCCTAAGATTGGAAGGTTCGAGTATGTCTCGGAGAGACATTCTTTGATGGATTGCATCATTACTGGCAACCAGTAAATTTGGCCGGGATGATGATTGGTATATGGCAGAGGCAGCTAAAAGAAAAGATCTACACTGCCATATGATGGTTCTTACACTGGTTTTAGAAGCCAAGGTGTGATAATGGAGAAAGAACCGCAAAGAAATCTAGACATACTGATACTATAGCATCTCCACTATTCATAGAATGGGCTTCAGGAAAGAATGGAGTGGAAAGGAGGAAAGAAGCCAGAGTTGAGGAGGCCAGAGATGAGGATGCCCTGGACCATCTACTGCTGGACCATCAGTTGCGGGACATCTGTTGCTGGACCGAGCCTTCTCCCCCTCAGTGGCATCTTTGTTCAAGTCAGTAGGCTTTTCAGATCAGCTTGATCAGCTCAGGGCCTTATTGATGAGCATGATTCAGAGATGAAGATGATGAGGCAGCTTCTGCTAAGCTTGATATGATTGCATCTTCATTGGACAGATCTGTGGATAATCTCTGAGCTTCACAAGATTTTTGAAAGGCTGGAAGGGATCGCAGATGGATCTAGAGCTTACCTTGATGCCACTGGAAAACTAAGAAGGGATATAGATTTTGCTGTTACTCAGATTGCTTGAAGGCTTCAAGCGATCACAAAAAGATGAGATTATGGAATTAATAGGTCATCTGAAGAGAATGAAAACATATTGATTGATTCTACTTTATATTGATGATAAGAACTCAAGTCAAATTTAGTTTAAGATCCTGTCAAATCAAAATTTAGCTTTTATGTTATTTTGATAGCTTGTACTTAGGACATTTATGTTTTGATTTTGGTACATGATGTAATGCAATGTTTTGATGTAATGAAACACTTTTGAATGAATGAAATGTTTGATACAATGATCAATGAATGATATCTATTCTTCAATTTGAATTTGAATATTTTAAAATTCTTTATACAATTGTTTTTCATTTTTTGTTGATAACAAAAAAGGGGGAGAAAAATTGTATATGCAAAAAAAAAAATAATGGTATCATGCATAAGGGAGAGAGAGAATGAAATTTAAATTGTTGGAAGATTATAGAAAAATTATATGATCCAATCCTTTTGATTTTGATGATTACTAAAAGCCATTGAGTTTATTAAAGGATGTAATGAGTTTATGTAAATGAGCAACAAATTTATTTTGAACATCAATGAAATGCTCAAGTTTAACTTTAATCAATTTTGAAAGTGACTTTAAGCTCAATATTCAAACTTTCAAAAGAAATGTTATAATTCATGTTTAATCAATGAGTTTTTGGAATAGTTCTTGAATCAATCTAAATGTCAATTTTATTGTATTCAAGTCAAAACAATGAATTAAAATGAATCTGGAACGATTTTAATGTCAATCAGAAAAGTTTCTGATTTTTGATACGTTCCGGAGCCGACTCCTGAGTTTCAGAGTCGACTCCGCTCAGTGTACAGAAATGTGCATCTGTGTCGAGTCGACCCACGAAATTGTCGAGTCGACCCCTGATTCTGTCGAGCCGACTCCTGACTGTGCGAGTCGACTCCGCTCAGACACCAGAAGAGTGTTTTTCTGAGCACTTCGCGAGTCGACCCCAAGCTTTCTCGAGTCGACTCCCGACTTTCAGGAGTCGACACTTTATTTTGGCGAGTCGACCCCTAACCTTTTAAATTTCTATTTTTGGAAACGAGCTCGAGCCGACTCGGGAAAAGCATGAGTCGACTCCAGCAAATCTGGGCGAATTTTTACGATGACACATCAGCTCCAACGGTAAGATTTTTGAATAACGGCTATTTTTCCTTGTCTCTAACGGATATATTTTTGCAGAATCTATAAATAGAGGAGCTCTTTTCAAATCAAAGAAAGAAATCAAAAAGAGAGAAAAGAATATCTTTCAAAAAGAGGGAAAAACAGAGCATATTGGAAAAATCTTCTAGCTCAAAGGAGAGTGATTCAAAAGGAGTGAAATCCAAGAGGAAGTTTCGTCTGCTCCAGATCTTCAATCCACAAAAGTCAAAAGAAAATCCAAGAGCTTTTCAAAGATCAAATCGAAGGATTTTCAAAAGGAAAAAGCTTCATCTCAACTCCAAAGTCTTCAACGGTCAAGAATCTTGCTGAGGCGTGATTCAACACTTCAAGAGGAGTTAAGAGAAGAAGGAAGAAAGCCAAAGCCACACCATCTGCAATCTTATCAGGCTTTTCTAACCTTTTATTTTTTATACTTAATTTGTATATTTGCTCAAGGGGAGCATTTCATTTAAACTCTTATTTTATTGTTTGCTGATTCAATCAGTGGATTGAATCAGTGGAGGTTGGTATACCTCGTTACAAGCCGGAGTGCTTGTGTTGGGTTAGTTGTGAGCCCTGAAAAACAACGTGTAGGGTTTTGTGCTGGTAAGCCCGAGTTAAAACCAGCTGGGTTCGTTGTGCACCCGAAAAACAACAAGTTTGAGTTGTGAGCTTGGAAAACAACTCGGCTGTAATCTAGGAGATTATAGTGTGGACCCAAGTGAATCTTGGGAGTGGACGTAGGTGTTGGTTGCACCGAACCACTATAAAATTATCTTGTGTTTGCCGTGCTATATTTCTCTCTCTATCTCTCTTTATTATTTGCTTGTGCATTGCTTATTAGTTAATTTCACTCACTTGCACATCTTGAGCAAATCAGTTTAAATTAAAAAGTCTTAAATTTTTAAGAACCCAATTCACCCCCCCCTCTTGGGTTGCCATCTGGGCCAACAATTGGTATCAGAGCAAGTGCTCATTTAGAATTTGATCTCACGATCAAGGGCTAAAGATCCTTATGGCAACACAAATTGGTTCAAGTTTTGCTGAAGGTCATTCTACGAATAGACCTCCTTTATTTAATGGAACCAACTATTCATATTGGAAAGCTAGAATGAGAATATTCATTCAAGCTTCTGACTATGAATTGTGGGGAGTAATAATAAATGGACCTAGTACACCCACACACCTTATTGATGGCACTATTGTTCCTAAACCCGAAAGGGATTGGAATGATAATGATAGGAGAATGGCACAACTAAATGCTAAAGCCATTAATATTTTATATTGTTCCTTAGACTCAAATGAATTCAACCGAATCTCAACTTGTAATTCCGCAAAAGAAATTTGGGATAGGTTGGAAATACACATGAAGGAACAAACCAAGTAAAAGAATCAAAGATAAATATTTTGGTTCATAAATATGAATTATTTACTATGGAACAAACTGAAACCATCACATGCATGTTCACTAGATTCACTGATATTGTGAATGGTTTGAAAAGTCTTGGAAAAGTTTATACTAATGCTGATCTTGTTCGCAAAATTCTTAGGTCACTTCCAAGACGTGGGAAGCCAAGGTCACAGCCATCAAGAAGCCAAAGACCTCAACATCTACCATTGGAGGAGCTTCTAGGTTCGCTGATGACCATGAGCTTCAAGTGAAACAACATGTCAATGAGGATGAGTCAAGAAAGAAGAAGACCATCGCCCTCAAAGCTGCAGAAAAGGAAGTAAGCAGCAGCGATGATGAAGAGGATGATGATGATGAGAAACCCTCTTGCAAGGAAATTCAAGAAATTTATGCAAAGAAGGAGGCCCTTCCACAAAAAGAGATTTGTTTCAAAAATGGAAGGAGAAAAAGAAAAGGATAAGAAAAAGGAAAAGGACAAAGAGAAAGAGCCCTTAGTATGTTATGAATGTAAAAAGCCAGGGCATTTTAGATATGACTGTCCTTTACTTAAGAAGGCCTACAAGAAAAAGAAAAAGGCATACATGGCAACTTGGACTGATGAAGAGTCTTCTTCCGAAGAAGAAGAACAAAAAGAAGTTGCTAATATCTGCTTCATGGCCAACGACGACGACAACGACAATGAGGTAAGTTCTGAAAACTCAAATGATGAATTTACATTTGATGAAATGTTTGAGGCTTTCAATGAACTTATGATTGATTTTAAATCCTTGAAAAAGAAGTATAAGTTTTTGAAAAATGACAATATTAGTTTAGCTAAAAGTAAAAATGAATTAGCTTTAGAAGTTAAGAACTTAACTAATGAAAAAGAAGAACTTAGCAAAGAAAGAGATAATCTTAATCAAGAAATAGATTTGTTAAAATCTGAAACTAAAAACTCAACAAAAGATTTAAAAGATCAATTAGAAACTTTAGCTTTAGATAAAGAACAGCAAGTTAAAGAAAATGACTCTCTTAAGAAGATGTTAAAAAATATAAAGACATTGTTGAGAAATTCACTTAAGTTCAACTAAACTTAACATGATCTTAGATAGTCAAAAAGCTGTTTTTGACAAAGCAGGTTTAGGATATAACACATTAAGGAAACAAAAATCTTTAAAGAATATTTTTATAAAAGCCAACCAAAGTAATATAACTTGTTTCAAATGTAATGAAAAAGGTCATAAATCATTTGAATGCAAAACGTTAAATAATAACAACAAGTTAAATGTTAAAGCTAAGAAAATATGGGTTCCGAAAGGAACAATTTTTGTTGCTGCTAACCATGAAGGACCCAAGAAAGCTTGGGTACCTAAACATAAAGTTTAAATTATGTTGCAGGAATGTCTTGTAGCCAAAAGATCAAAGAAAAAGTGGTACCTTGATAGTGGCTGCTCAAGACATATGACGGGTGACAAAGATGAATTCATCACCCTAGAAGAAAAGAAAGGTGGAGTTGTTACGTTTGGCGATAACGGTAAAGGTCAAATTATGGGCCTTGGTAAAGTTCGTATAACTCCATCTATATTTATTGATAATGTACTTTATGTTGATGGTTTGAAGCATAATCTAATAGTATAAGTCAATTATGTGATAAAAACTTTAATGTTTCATTTAAATCTTCTGTATGCACTGTAACTAATTCTATTGATGATAGCATTGTATTTACTGGTTATAGACATGGCAATGTTTACTTGGTTGATCTAGAAAAATTATCTTTGAGTGATCATTGCTTAATTGCTGACAATGCTAACATAAATGAAATTAGTTGGTTGTGGCATCGTAGATTAGGTCATGCAAGCACACACCTTATTTCAAAACTAATTAAAATGGATTTAGTTAAAGGATTACCTAAACTAGATTTTGAAAATAATAAAATATGTGATGCATGTCAATTTGGAAAACAAACTAGAAGTTCTTTCAAATCTAAAAACATTGTTTCAACTTCTAGGGCACTAGAGCTACTTCACATGGATCTTTTCGGACCAACTAGAACCACAAGTCTAGGAGGAAAGAAATATGGTCTAGTGATTGTAGATGATTATTCTAGATATACTTGGGTAATGTTTTTAGCTCACAAAGATGAGACTTTCTCGATATTCCTGAAATTCTTCAAGAAAGTCACAAATGAGAAAAACACTACTATAGTATCTCTAAGAAGTGATCATGGAACAGAATTTGAAAATCACTATTTGAAAGTTTTTGTTCTGAAAATGGAATTAATCATAATTTTTCAGCCCCTAGGACTCCACAGCAAAATGGTGTAGTTGAAAGGAAAAATAGGACTCTAGAAGACATGGCCCGTACCATGCTATGTGAAAGCAACTTACCAAAGTATTTTTGGGCGGAAGCAATTAACACAGCATGTTACATCTTAAATAGAGCTTAATAAGACCAATATTAAAGAAAACACCTTATGAATTATGGAATGAAAGAAAACCAAATATAAAATACTTTCATGCATTTGGATGTAAATGTTTCATTCATAATAATGGTAAAAACAACTTAGGAAAATTTGATGCTAAATCTGATGAAGGAATTTTTTAGGTTATTCAACAACTAGTAAGGCATATAGAGTCTTTAACAAGAAAACCTTAGTAGTTGAAGAATCCATTCATGTAGTTTTCGATGAATCTTTAGCATCTAGTTCTGAAAAGCTTGATGATGAGGAAGATACAAACATAATTGAAAAAGATCTTGAAAAACTTAATATTGAAGTATCTTCTGATCATGAGCAAGAAGCTAAAGATGAAT